>JAGVSP010003158.1:0-58652 GCA_022494985.1 Micrasema minimum | reverse complement strand
AGCTGTTGTCTACAGTTTTCACGCTGTTAGTTACTCATATGTAAACGAGGATCACTCTACTAATATTTAATCAGGCTACACTGAGAATAGTGTACTACAAATTGAAATATATGTGCAATCATAATATTGCACAGATTACTTTTTTACCAAGAAAAAAAACATCAATACACAAGTAAACTGCTGCCATAGTTTAGCTACTTTCGAAATCTATGGTTTTAGTAGGGCTGACTTAACTACATAAAACCATAGATTTCATCTTCAAAATAACTCCTATAAAAGTATACTACTACTAATACTATAACTACTTTACACGTGGTGCATAGGGCGCTGCATTAGTACCTACACCACGTGCAGTAAATCTTGATGATTTGTTTAATGAAGATGATCGATGATTACGCTTCAGTTCCAATTAAAGATATCACCAAAGTAAAGTTGTAAACCACATTAAATAAATACATATTTCATATTGATCCCATAGTAAATCGAACCTTGGTAGCTTACACTAATGTATGTAAGTACAGCACTTTTGAAAACCGTTAAATAATCGATATTCCTAACGATTTGTAACAGTTACTAGAGCTGTAACATATCCATATCGAAGTATTTCAATACTCCCCTCCTTGGAATCAGAAATGGGGCTAAACATTGCAATTTGATTACCATCTGCAGTTTCTGCTCCCCTAATCACCTCCCCTAGGCGAGGGGGATAATAAACGCTTTTAATTTGTCTGTAGCACTTAATATAATATTGGGGTTGCATAAAAACTCGCCAATTTACAAACTGCAAAACTATGTTCATGTTGTATGCAGTCGGTCGTATTAATTATATTATCATAAGAATGCACATAAATAGGTACATACGTGAAGAAATTATTACCTACATAGCTTGGTTACATCAAAATCATGTTCATAAAACGTCCATATCCCTACTATACTGCACTTAGCTTTAATTTGTTGAAAATGAACTGAGAATAGCACGTCACAGTTCACACACTGATCGCTACATTTCTGTCCAAAAAACGTGTCTCTATCTCTTGCCTATGTCGAGATATTAATTCTTTAACAATCCGATTTCAATAAAGCAGTGCCGAAATAATATCGAGTTTATGCGTTTTTCCAAAAGTTGACTTTTTTAAATTCATGGTGCGATATGTCATATTAATTTATCATGTGTGATACCTTGGACTGGTACTGAAGTCACATAGCCAGAATGACGGATGACAGATGGACGAAACGCGTTCTGGTGTGGAGACCGCGAAACCAGAGGCTTTAAGGACGTCCACCGATGAGATGGGTGGACGACATCCGGAAGTCTGCTGGAAGACAGTAGATGGGGACCGTTCAGGTTCGGGAGGAGTGGAGACGGCAGGGGGAGGCCTATATCCAGCAGTGATGATGATGATGATGACGATGATGACCTAGGACTGGTACAAAAGCGTATGACTGATCATCTTACCTTCATGTAATAAAATTATACAGACTGCATTTGGTGTACCGATGCAGTGCCCTAAACACCATTGCGTGCGGACATTAGTAAGTAGTGGTAATTTTCACACCAGTAAAAACTGTAATGTAAAGATACCAGTGTAGTCTAGGATGAATTATTGTATTCACTACTACGAATTGAATGCACTACAAAATGTTTGCCTGCGTAGTGCAGTAGTAAAAGTTTATGCACTTATGCGTGAAGGCGGGGGACTTCTTATCCTGGATGCAATATTTAAAAAAAACATTTTATTTTTTACGTATTATTTATTATCATCATCTCCAGCGCTACAGCCCGTTGAGGGTCCTGGGTCTGGCCGCCTTCAAGAAACTTTTCCAGTCGTAATTTGTCTTGTCCACTCCTTTCTGTTTTTATTGCCCAAAGATAGGACGTTTTACTCCACACGATCTAAACACTTTTTTCGGACTATAATTTATGTTTATACTGCAACAACATACTGCAATCAAATTAAAATTTTATTAAAGGGATATGTAGTTTTATACATTGACTCGGCGTCCACTTCATAAATATATTCGTAATAATTATAAAACGGAAAAATATTTAGTCTCACTAGTATTTATATCTATGCTACGCTAAAAAAGTTCAATAAGGGATTGGTGCTGTATCCTGACTGAGATCTCCAACTTTGAATTTTTTATTTTTATTTTTTTTTAACCCACCAACAACAGGCCAGAGGAGGCCCAAAAGCCAGAATATGTAGTTTTTAACAAACACACCAGAGGGGAACAACGCCACAAAACACAGCAGGCTTGAGAAAAATCACTTTTATATTTGTGTTCTCACCGGGAATCGAACCCGGAACCTCCGTATCGTGAGTCCAGTGTCTTAGTCATTACGCTACGGAGGTCGCCATATTATGTGCAGAAAATAGTGTTTTATTGATTTTTATATCTCTTCTCTCCCAGAAATGGATTTTTTAAATTCATTCGGGCATATGGATATTATTATTCATTTACAGAACTAATGAACTGTCATTGGCTGGGTTAAGTGGCCACTTGACGTATTACAACATTCTCCATTTCGCTAATTAGCAAATATCCACACCAGGTGAAATTCTTGATTTTCCTTATATGCTACATGTTCCAAACGCATCCACCTTTGAGTTAAGTTGACATTGAAGTTAAGTTTTTTTTTTGCCAATTAATTAATTTTTGTAATTAAGATTCTGTTAAAACTAAATTACATTATATTTTTTACTTTTTTTTTTATAAAAAGGGTATCTTTGTAATCTTACTATATTTGGAAATATATACATATTTCAATTTGTAAATGCAATGTATTTTAAAAAAAAGCCTAAGCGGCTTGTGCTTGAAATTAGCAATCGTGACAGCGGTGAAATGGGGATTCGAACTGGGGATCTTTAGGCTCGAAGACCACGACACTACCACACACTGAGCCACCGCCAGTTAGTTCAATTAACTAATTAAAAATGTATTTTTATTATTGCAACGATAATTTGTAGGTTTGATTGGATCTTAAATTTAAAATATTTTAAATAAGTGTATGTCTGTTCGGTATTCATAAATAAATTTAAAAAATAAAAGAAATTAAAAAATTGAGTTCCAAGTTTACAACCCCTGCAATAGATAACAGGGTTGGCACCCTTCGGGCCATCAAATAAAGCACTTGCCGCCCGCAGGTGGGTGCGCCTGTTCACATTCACGACCCCATTTACACCAAAAGGGAGTGGGGTGGGGGTTTACGGTTTCAAAACATCCCCATCTCAAAACATCCCCATTTTCGGAAATTCGATTCTTTTATGTCAGTCAATCAATGCGGAGCTCATAAACCCGCAGCAGTAAAATAATAACTCATTTTTACTTCTATGGGGTTTTGAGCGATACACAACAGGATACTTTATAATTTTTGAGTGATGCTCAATGATACAAAGTGCTGTGATGAATGTTGCAGTTGTAAAAGCAATATAATCTGGAACCTGAATATGCCACATGAGAAGATGTATGAATGTGGAGAAAGCAAGGGAAGTGTGCCGGAACATACTCTGAAAAAACCTGGAAAGTGACGTGATGATTAGTTAATTAAACACGTAGTAACAGAGCTCGCAGTACAACCCGAAAACTAGTGAATCTACATCATATTTGGAGTAGAATGTTTAAGATGATTTTTTAATTTGAGCTTCAAAAATATTTTTTTTCTCCTTTTGAAGCTTTCATAAGTACCTACCTAAAGTTATAGATTAGGTAAAATTGAACGAATTCTTGTTACAATTAAGTTTTTGTTTTTGTTTTTCTAATACATAGGAAATACATATACTAATTTGACTAAAGAGATAATTAATAATAATTTGTTAAAAATTTCAAAAAAAAAAATTTCACTTCATAAAACGAAAACTCGAGTCGAACCAAAAAAATTTTATTCTGCAAAATCGACTCCAAATATTATTTAGATTTACTGATTTCCCTCTTGTTCATCGAGTTTTGTTATGCCATGTATAATATTCTGAATTTAGCCTAAACACATTACGTGATTATTATTTTTAACCCTAGAATAATCGGCCACCAGTTCCCGTACATCCTCCCAAGTCAGGTCTACGTTTCGTAGTTCTGACGTAAACTACCGACGGATTATGAGAAGTGAGCGTCCAGGATGGACGCCGAGAACCCGATTTCACATTTGTGAAAAATCGCATTTCAAATAAATAAATATTAAAAACATTCCGGTGTTTTCGTTGTGCTATCCATTTATTCATCGTTATTCCTTCTAGCGCATTCCAAATTCGATTAAAATCCAAAAGCGTGAAACGCGTGCACAAAAGCTTTTTCGTATGAAACATTTCAAATTTAACTTTATTCAATTATCCACCAATCATTTGTCACGCCACAGAGCTTATAGGGGCAACTTTGAATTCCTGGCGTTCTAGAATGTTATTCAAATTTCAATATCCGAACGTCATTCGTTATTCAAATTTGAAATATAGTTTATGGGTAAAACTTGCGCATGCGCAGCTGAATAAACGAATATATTTATGTATGGATGTTGGACACGCTGCAATTTGTATTGAAATTTCTTACTCAAATAAAAATGCATTCTCTTTCATCTCGTGTAGTTGTAAATTAAGCTTCGTTATTTTGTTCAATTTACATTTTAGGCCGGAAATTGTTTTTGGATATCCGTTCAAATTGTGATTATTTTTATTTAAATTTCATTTCTGCCATATTTTCATAAATACGACATTTTGTTCGGCTGAACAAAAGTAAATTAATATAAGTGTTTTTAACAACAACATTTTGAACGTGTACAAATACTTGTAGACAAATTACTGGATTATACCCATGCTGGGCTGATATCAGATATTATTGATATCTCAACAGAGACAGAGAAACTCTGGAAACGAATGTGGGTTATCTAGGCGTTTACAGTTTGTACAAACTCAACATATATAGAAGTTCAAAAATTTGTCATATATGGTTGTCAGATGATAGGCGGAATGGGGAATGTTGTAGTACATCAAGTGGCCACTTAACCCAGCCAATGACAGGTCATAAGCCCTGTAAACGCCTAGATAACCCACATTCGTTTCCAGAGTTTCTCTGTCTCTGTTAATATATCAATAATATCTAATATAAGTGTATTTTCTCTGTGGCCCGGCAGATGTTGTTCTGCCCTTTCTAGTGATATACTCAATGAGTTTGATTTTGTTTTGATACGGTCTCTGTACAAGAAAATCTGAAAATTGAGTGCTTATCTTAGCGCATATCTAATTGACATACTATATTGAACAATTATTGTCATTATCACAAACCCATTATCGCTTCCTACGCTTTTGCTATGTTGAGTATATGGATTCCATAAACTGTCTCCAAGCCAAGCAGTTTCACGTCCCGCAGATCTGACGCAAAGTTCCGACGAGGTAAATGAAAAAAAAACTCCAGAGCTTTTTATTAACAAACACAGCCAAATTGCATTTTAAAGTAAATTTATTCAGCTTATTGAATGAGTATTATTAATATGCGAAGCACGATACGGAATAATAGATGAGTGAGGGGTAGTAGGGTTGGGAGAGGGGTGGTTTATTCTTCTTTTAACCCCCCACCCCCTAATTATGCTAACCCCAATTTAATTCAGTAATCATAAGTAGATAGACAAATATATTTTTTTATTTGAGTTGGAAATGCAATGTAAAAATAAATTATGTAGGTATTGTAAATTATGTACGCGTCGGGTTGGTAATACAGATATTCTAAAAATTATTTTATTCGGTAACTGACATCAAATAAAATCTGAAACTGATTTAATAAGTACATTAAATGTTTTCTGTATTTCTAGCAAGTCGGGACATGAAAACTTTAAACTATTTTTATCCCATAGAATTTTTTATTTTTTTTAAATCGGTTGCGGTATTTGGCGCCTTTCGCAGTGGAAAATAGTTTGAAGTAGGAACATTTTTAAGTTTTTGGCTGTCAATAAATCCTGAATATAGTTTTGTAAACACCTAATTTCTAACGTAGGCTTTTATGAGAAAAGGATTAATCCAACTAGTAGTCATTCGAAATGAGTCAAAAGCCTCATAAATATTAAAATAATATTATATTTTATTACACTTACCTTTGAATATATTTTTTTCTACAAAAATGTTGAGATTTTTATATCATACTTAACATTTTGTTGTCGATATATGTATGGGAATGATTTTTATGAAACCTTACCCATTTTTTGCTGTTGGTACCTATGTAAACTAGCATCTCAAGAAATAATTTCTACAGCCTACACAGTAGTTTATGGCTTTATTTTCTTTGTTTGCGAGTTTTATTACATCCATAAAGTATTGATATTGCTTCTCCGTCAGTTTGATTTATTCAATTCTTAGGAATGCCAATTAGGAGCTTAGAAGTCCTAAAAATACGCCTAAAAACTCAACAATAATTGTAAAGTTTGTGACGTGTAAGCAAAAGCGGTATAACATAAGTTTACGGGGCCGTAATAAAATTACTTTAGTAAAAAACTGTTTTGGAATTAGGGTGATTTAAGATGAAAAAATATTTTTTTAAATAGATTTTCCTGTCTGACAAAGTAATAAAATAGTGTTCATCTATTAGCCGGATGACCTTTTTTCTACTATTACTTTGTAGCATTCCGTATTACTACTACTAATTTATCTTATTCTCACCCGATGGTGCATAGGGCACTGCATCGGTACACCAAGTGCAGTTATTCTTGATCATTTTATTACATGAACGTAAGATGATCAGTCAATACACTTCAGTACCAGCCCAAGGTATGCATGAAATTTTAGTATGAAGATTACATGTAAATAAATATGTTAGCTCGTAATGTGTGAAATCCAGTTTTTGTCTACAAGTATTTGGACACACTCAAAATGTTGCTTATAAATTAGCTGGAAAACAGCCATCTTCAGGCAAGAATCGGTAAGAATCTCACTTAATAATTGAGGTTTCTGCTTAAATGCTTAGAAATTATCTCAATAGATGACAGAGAGTTTTCACATGTGAAGCATCAAATCACTTCACTGTATATATACAAGTTCTGATAATTGGCAGACATGGATATAAAAATTAAGCGAATCGGGGAATGTTGTAATACATCAAGTGACCACGTAAACGCCTAGATATCCATATTCCCTTCCAAACTTTTCGTCTTTGTTGAGATGTAAATTTTTTTCGCTATACATATACGCACCATATTATTTTGTCATTACATGTACGTTGTAAGATCACGCAGTAATGGTGTTTCCATGTTCAATGGCTAGATCAAAGGGTTTGTTTGTCAAAGCAATATTGTTCTTTATGATTTATCTTTGGGTGATATTCAGATTGCCTTCATATAATACTCTGGCCCCTTTAACTCTATGTTCTGGGTTTATACAACATGTAACAAAACTCGATGTACAAGCGGGAAACTAGTGAATCTATGTAATATTTGATTTTTCGAGAAAACTGAGTAAGAATTTTTTTTTAAATCCGATAAATTTTTGCAAATTAAATACTATCCATACAAAAAAACCAAATAAAAAAAAACATCATTTTAATAAGAGTTTGTGGAATTTTAATTAAATCTGCCGTAGGTACTTACAAAAGTTTTTGCGAGAAAAAAAAATTTTTTTACAAGTTCAGATTCAAAGTCATAATATTACACATTCGACTCCAAATAATATGTAGATTCACCAGTTTTCGGGTTGTACTGCAAGTTTTGTTACTCTATGTATAGGCATAATGTGTTTCAACGGCCTGTTTCTATACTGAGATAACTCAAAAATAATCTATGGTATCTACTACTACTACATTCCCTTATCCGCAACCAATGGTGCATAGGGCACTGCATTGGTACACCAAGCCCTGTGTACTTTGATCATTTTTATTACATGAAGGTACTATATCCCCCTAATTGTAGTTTGCATGTATCCAATAAAGATAAAATCTAGTGCATCAACAATAATTAGAGTGTGTCCAAATACTTGAAGATAAAAATTTGATTTCACCCATTACGGGCTAACATTATATTACAATTTACTGCATTAATAAATTATGTTAGCACATTACTTGCTTATCAATGCTGTGCCCTATGCACCATTGGATGCGAATAAGTAGTAGCAGTATTTAAAAAAAAGCAAATACAAGACATAGATGTCACACACAATATATTTTATATAAATTTTGTAACGTACATTATTCAAATAAATTTATTTGAAAAAATGTAACGGATGTTTATTTCATTATGTATTCCATATAAATCTTGTACGGATAACACAAAATTTACTACTCTCTGCTACATACAAAATGTGGACATAAATCTTCTTAGAAACATAGTCCAACAAGCTGTATGTTCGCTTACTTAATATACATACTTCGAAAACCCTGATGCCTTGTAAAATAGGCAGCTCTCAGGAGGCACACGTAGTATATGGCCCAGACAGCCGAAACGCCTTTGCCGGATGACAGTATCTAGTAAGTACATATTTTAATATTTTTTAAAGCGAATTAACAGGATAAAAGGCCCTAATAAATTGGCATTTAATGCGTATTGAGTGAGTTGAGAGTAACTTACTTATGAAAACAAAATAGAATAAATATTTTGCAATTTACACATGAGATAATTAATTTAAATACGCTACATGTATCTACTTAATTTTACCTTAATTTGTTATATAATTATGAATTTTATAAAAATTTAAAGCAATTAATTTACGCCCTAAGAAATTAATTAAGCGCCTGGTGAACCTTCTCTAATTCGTTAATTTTGATTAGGGCAAGTTAAGCGGGTGATGATGGGGGGGCAAGGCAACAACACATTCTGCTCGCTGGGCGATATATAAGTTACTCGAACCGAACATACATTTATGATTTAAATTACGCATTCTGCTGAGCGGGGTCTGGGTGATTTTAGTATACATTGTCGAAAGCGAAACGTTTTAGAAATTCACAATATGATAATTTCGTGAATTTTCATAATAAAGGATATAACCGCCACGCATTTCTTGTGGCACTTAAATACTATCACTTATAAATTATCTGAAACGTGTTCTGTGTTAGACAAAAACGTTATTGCTGCAGTCATTCTTCTGTATAGTCGTAGTCCTTGGATTTCTCCCTGGAATGATTTTTTCACATATTTCACTAGAACAATGATTTTTTCACATATTTTACTAGAGCAATGATTTTTTCCGTATTTCACTAGAACAATGATTTTTTCCGATATATTTCAATATTTCACTAGAGCAATGATTTATTTCCCATATTTAACTAGAGCAATGATTTTTCACAGTTTAAACTAGAGCAATGATTTTTTCCCATATTTAACTAGAGCAATGATTTTTCCGTATTTCACTAGAACAATGATTTTTTTTCATATATTTCAATATTTCACTAGAGCAATGATTTATTTCCATATTTAAATAGAGCAATGATTTTCACAGTTTAACTAGAGCAATGATTTTTTCCCATATTTAACTAGAGCAATGATTTTTTCCCGTATTTCACTAGAGCAATGATTTTTTTCACAGATTTTACTAGAGCAATGATTTTTTCCCGTATTTCACTAGAGCAATGATTTTTTCACATATTTAACTAGAGCAATGATTTTTTTCATATTTCAAAGTTTCTTCCAGAAGCAGTTTGTTTCGTCGTATGTTTCAGATAATTGATTTTATTATTTTTAAGAAATACTACTACTACACTCCGTTGTCCGCGCCCAATAGTGCATAGGGCTCTGCATAATGTAGAGATCCTTGATCATTTGTTTACAATGAAGGCGCGACGATCAGTCTTACGCTTCAACGCCAGTCCAAGGTATCACATATTAAACATTTTGAAGTGAAAATCACATTCACATAAATATTTCATATTGACCCCCATCGGGAAATAAATTATCAAAAATTATAAAAACGATAGTATGAACACGCTTCTGGCATGGCGTATGGAACTATGAATTGTTATCGCGACGTTGTCATAGATAAATATTGATATACGTAAAAACGATTGTCTATTTCTAACTGTAATCAGGTTAACGACAAACCAACTTATGTATATGATTTACCGATTAGTTACTTATATGATTTTTTTAATTGACTTCCAACGATTTTCATTTTTTCAGCGGAGCCGAATAAAACCAAAATTTTAGAAAAACTAGTCATTTTACCAATTTTTGTACGAAAATGCCAAATAAATCATTCCAAAAAAAAAAAGAAATTAGTAATAATTATATTTTTTTTATTTTGTTATAAAATATGTAGGTACCATGTACGTAGTAGGTACCTGTGATATATTTTAAAAAAAAATGCTTGTTCCAATCAATTAACTTAAAATATGATTAAATGAGGGGTTCATGAATTAAAAATAAAATTATATACTTATATTTTACTTAAAAACTTCGATTTTACCATTCATATCCATCTAATCAGTTTCAAACCAAACCGACCGCCCCATAGAGTTTTTTTGCTCGATTATTTTTTTATTGCAATGCTTCCTTTTAACTAATTTCAAAATGGTGACCCAACGTAAATATTTGCTCCATATTCAATTTATTTTAATTTAATTTACGAAGTCCCAGTAACAAAAAAATATCCGATTCCCATATGCCCACAGCATAGTACCAATTTGAATAGGTTCATTAAATTTTATTCCGTTATTTTTCCCAACTGCTACTGTTAAATTATCCATATTTCTCGACTAGTCCTGGAAAGGGTAATTCTGCAAATATAATTCACTTGATGCCTGGCAACGGCAACATAGAACGCAGTAGTGATGTAACGGATGGCCGATATTTTTACATTTGTGATCGCGAATGCGAATATGAATTGGAATGCGAATAATGTTTTCTCTTTTAGGGGGAGAAGGGTATATATCGACGCCTCCTACGTATAATATCGTAAACCACAAATCGTCGATTTTGAGTTTTTGGTGGATTTCGTCTGTATTTTTTTTATTTATTTTTATTTTAATTGAAATTAAAATCTGTTACAAAACATAATATATCTAAACATATTGTTAGTAATATACAAAATTTAGACCATAACGATTCTACCTTCTCTAATAAAGTGGATACTTGTGTTTAGAGAGGGAGTTCGTTTAAACAATTTTTAATTTTTTATATGAGTAAGTTTCATCATAAATTTTTAAAATTAAATAAATTAAATGAACAAAATGAAAAAAATATTCCTCTGTATGGAGTTTAGGCTCGGGGTAGGTCTTATATGTTTTTTAAATTTAGTTTTTAAAGATTTGATAATTTTTTATCGATTTTAAGTTTTCCGGAAGTTTATTAAAGTTTTTTTTACCCACGTACGTACAATGATTTAACGCTGCTGTTGTTTTACATCTGTGTAAATATTAAATTATTAGGAAATCTAGAGTCACGTGAAATTTGCACTTCAGTTGTTTTTTCTTTAAAAGTTTTTAAGATAGAGGCTTTATTTAAAATTTCATTTAACTATATCTTTAATTCTACCTAAACAAAAAAATTATTTTTGCCAATAATAAGGGCTTTTTTTGGGCGTAATTTTGTCGTAACTACAACCAATGCATATGAACGAAAATATTTTCAAATGCTCCTCCTGTAAAAGATCGCATTTTGTGAGTTACGATATTATACGTAGGAGGCGTCGATATATTTTTAAGTAAGTTAAGTTTAACAATATTACTAACTAGTTCAACTAATTAATCATTCAGCAAATATAAAATTTTTTCTTTTTATTTAGCTTTATGAACATTTACGGTTTTTTTTGGTTTTATTGTTTTATTAAACGTTTTCAAGTGTAAACAATAAAATGAAAAACTGACCACCCTTTCTTTAGACTATTTTAAAGACTACTAGTCTTTTTTCAGTCTAGCGCAAAACTACCAATCTCTAAAAATTTGACTGCAATGGGTATTTTCATATAATTTCTATAGAAATCATATCGAAATCATATAGAAATCATCAACAATTAAGTCATAGGTACTTGCGAATACAAATGAAAATGCATAATATGTATGTAAATGTGATTGCTATTGTATTTTGCAAGTAGAATATTTACTAATACGAATGCGAATATTTACCAATAACGAATGCAAATATTTACTAAAGCGAAATGCGAATATTTTCCATTGCGAATGCACGTTACATCACTAGTACACTTACAAAGTACAAAGGGCTTATCTGATGGGATCAAAGCAATGGCGTGATGCACAAAGTAGTGTTTGGGTTCGAGTCCGGGTCTGGGTTCGAGACCGGGCGCGACATTAAATTTAGGGGAACTTTAAGCAGATAAACAATTTGAAAGTGAATCGTTGAAGCAATTAACCCGACTACGCTCCTGAATAATTTGATATGCATATGGCAATACAAAATTCATCTTCTCCCTTCCTATCCCCTTATCCGCACTCAACGGTGCAATAGGGCATTGCATATCCATTGCTTACAAGATGATTATTCTTACGCTTCAGTGCCTTATCCGAGGAACCAAATTATACGAGATTGTTTTATTGCTTTATAACACATGATAACGATTCCTAGTTTTTGGGAATGTTTATATTTTACATATAGTTCATAATAACGTACTCTAATCTTATAAGCTTGCCGTGTTCACATAGTGTTTGTGGATTCCATATGCTCCACATGGGAGCGGATATGGTATGATGATAGATGATGATGTTCACATATTACTGATTAAAAGTACCAAGCATATTTTTTTCTAGAACATGATGGTTTAGTTGTGCTTGTCCTGACAAAGAGACCGAGAGACAGAAGAGAGTCTCGAAACCGGTAGACATAGAAATATAAACAATAATCTTATATCGTGTTATTAGTATTTTTATTGTTTCTTTCTTATATACTGTTTACTGTATGTGATCTTTTTTTATCTTTTTAAAATTAAATACCTACTGTTATTCTTTTATTTCCTCTCCATTATATTGCGGAACGTAAATTGTGATTCCCTAAAGACTTTAACAAAAGAACGCTGAAATAAAAATGGACGAAACAAAAGACAATCGTCCCCTTTCCCGCCACAATTCGCCATTTTGTGCACCGGATGTGTCGTAAAAAGGTACAGCGGCATTTTCCGCTTACGGAGAAAAGATGCTGGACAACTTGATTAATTGGAGCTCGTGAAGAAAGTTTCAAATTTAAAAAATGGAATAGAACAAAAAAGTTTCAAAAGGGTTTTTTTTTTAAAGAAAAAATACTATTACTTCTACTACTTTCCCTCATCCGCACCCAATGGTGAATAGAGCACTGTATTGGTACACCAAGTGCAGGTTATCATTTTATTGCCTGGAGGTAATATTTTATTTAATTTCCAGGAAAAAAAAACAACATTTTTAAATACACAAAAAGATAAGAATACAAAAAAAGCACGAGAACCAATTATATTTTTTAACATATACAAATTAGGGTGTCCCTTATTTTTCATATTGAGTATTATTTTTAAAAATTTGAAAAACTTTGAGGCCTCATCGGCACGAGTTAAAATCATTGTACACATATGAAATTTCGTATCTGAATAGGCCATAGTAATTGCAAAAAAGATTGAGGGTATGCGTTTTCAAAATCGAAAAAAAAACTTTTTTGGTCATATAAGGGACACCCTAATACATTTTCAAAGGCATTTTAAGAAAGAAAAAATAAATAATATCGTAAAACAAGAGATATGATATGATCAGTCTTACGCCTCAGAGACAGACCAAGTTTAGTATCACAAGAGAGATACTGTATTTGAAAAAACATTTTATTGAATACCTATCTCATACTCCCCCGTCGGGAATCGAACCCGTGACATTATACATGGCAGCCATACGCCCTAACCACTGCACCATAAGGCGGACATTAAAAAAAATAATTGAAAAGCACTTGTGAGAAAAAATAATTTGTAGAAATACAGAAAACCACCGCTAAATAATTACTAAAATGGTCTCCTGAAAAAGTTGATTTTTGCAGAAAGCTCCCAGGTAGATAGATAAAAAAAATATATGCCTTTAATAAAACTGCATTCATTGCTTTTTTAAAAAAATATATTTTAAATGCTTTCACACAAAAATCATGTATAGATTACGCAGAGAACATCATAGTCTATGCTTAAATCGAGACTTTATTAAAAAGCCTTTTGCTCCAAAACATTTTAATATCTACGTTGTGGTCTAACTAGTCATATAAGTTTTTAAATGGCATGTCAGTTGTCCCTAATTACAAATCTGCAACACAGATTGAAAGCACAAATTATTGATTTATTGCATACTAGCTACTGCATAACATAGTTATTATGATTGACATTCTGATAACAGACGTGTCCTTAATGTCTTAATAAAGAATTCCATATTTAGATTGACATATCCAATAATAGCCGTTAATAAATATATATAATGCACGCCAATATTGCAATAACTAAAATAAGGAAATTTAATTACTATATAAGATGAGAATTAAATCAGAGAAGAAAAAGACACGCTAAATATGTGTATTTTTTAAGCACAATTATAAGTTATTATCGTATGGTTGCACACCGGAAATTGTTAGCATAGCTAATAGTGTAAAAAAAAGGTACTTCCTTTTTACGTTTTTTACATTTTTCAAAGCATTCAATATATCAATATCTACTCAAACGTTTACATAAAAAGCATTAATGGTCAGGTCAGCCAAACGTCGCGCAAACCATTCAATATTCTACACAGTTTTCGCTTTATACGGGACAGTTTGCAAACTGCAAACAAGAAACTGTACAGTTTTCTGTCCCCGTATAAAAGTGGGCTTTAACCCTTGTACACATTTTCAAAAAAAAAATTTTATGTTAAAGATTGATAAAGGATGATTGAATATTTATAATTTTTGAAATTATTTTAAACACAAAGTATTTTTTCTTGATGGATATCAATATATCGCACCATGAATACTATACTGCACTAAGTCTTAATTGGTTGAAAATGGACTAAGTTTATACGTTATAGCTCACACTGACCGTCACATTTCTGTCGAAGAAACATGTTTTTATCTCATTTCTATGTCGAGATTTTGAATTTTAAAATATCCAATATCAATTACTGAAATAAAATCACACTTTTCAGATTTCCCAAAATTTGACTTTTTTGGGTTAGTGCAGTTTGGTATTAATGGTGCGGTATGTTTTAAAGCGTAGATTTTTTTAATATTTATTTAGCTTTGAGCTTCAAAATTTTCATTGTTTATTTTTTATCGATCACATTTTTACATCTTAATTCATGTTTTTATCTGACATAATATTTTGATGAAATTAAACTACGTTTTAGTACTTATTTATTTCTTTATTTATTCAGTTTAGTATAATATGAAGATGCCCGTTACAGAGGAAAGCGCTAACTTTTTCAAAATAATATCAACTCTTCACTAGGCATTTCCGTTGTAACGTTTTTATTTCTTGGTTTTGATTTTAAAAACGACCTTAAAAGTAATTTTTTCCCATAATAAGAGTTATGTAGTTTTGTTGTGTTATAGTTTTCAGTATATATTATATTTGTGGTACAACACAACATTCACTCTAAAAGCTTTTCGTAAAAATGTGCTTACCTCCATAAAAGCACACAACTGGTTTGTACAACTGAGGAATTTTTTGCTAAGCTGCGTATAAAAAATGTGTGTAAACAGAAAGCTTTGTTTGGTTTGAAGCCAAACTGTTTATATAATTCATAATATTTAGAAACTATTATTTTGGGTGGTCTGGTGAGACAGGATCACAGCTTTTAAAATGTTTATAAAACGGAGATAGAATACGAATAAGAATACATTATTAGGATCAAAATACGGGTAAAAAAGATAGCGATTATTATGAATAAATTAAACATTTTACGAGAATAATCTCAGTAGTTATCATTTAACGCGTAATTTACTATAGAAATTTTTTAGGATATATGTACAGTAGGGTGCTTCTTAAATAGGCAAAAAAAATTTTTTTTTTTTAATTGATGTGCGTCACCCTTTTATTCTGTTCTAGGCGCAAAAAAAATAATACAAAATTTTTTATTTTATTTTTAAAGTAATATTTAAAGGTCGCTACCAGCGATTGAAAAATTAAAAAAATGTATATATGAAAATTCTTTAATTAAGTTCTGAAAAAGACAAGCAAAACATAAATTATATAACTATTAGGATTAAAAAAAAATTGTTACTTATGCTAATAAAGTAGTTTTTCTCTGTATCAGTTACTTTTGTACTGTACGGCCTGAATTTTTCACAACCAAAAGAAGGAATTGTTTTTGTTCTTCGTCTGTGGTAATTAGTTCATTAAATTCTTCAATCAATGCTACGCCGCGTTCCGCAATGTCGTTCACCACTCTCATAGAGCGTACAATTTCTCTGGAAGCTTTGTAGTCTTTATCTTCTTCCAAAGACGAGGGTCTTTTTGCAAAAATGCAGACGAAATTCCCAGGATTCTGAAAAATCTTAAGGTGTTGCTGGTCACGAAATCCTCAATATTTTTTTCTTCGATGTGACTTAGATCCAATGTGATTCGCTTTGGGTTATAGTCTGGACCTTCCTCATCAGTGCAATCACCATTTTTTGTTTGCTTTCAAGAGAAACTTCGTCATCAAAAAAAGCAAGCGCAACAAGTTCTTCGGACAGATACCATAAATGCCCCAGGAACTTCGTTAGAGCTTTTTTGGACAAAGCTTTGTTTATATATTTAAATTTCTTAAGATTTTTTTAACAGTCACAAGTCATTCCTTGGTGCTGAAGTTGCCACGGGAGCTTGGAACCAGCATCTTACATAAATCGTAACGACGAAAACGCAAATTTTCAGTAATGGCTTTAAGTTCTTTTTTTGTCAGTTTAAACTGGTCTCTGAACATAAAAAATCTTAAGGCAATAAATTGCTTTTGCCATCCATCGTGCGCGATGAAGACCTGCTGGAGCTCTGAATGATATCCCTTTATTAGGCATACCTCCCAAAAATATGATTGTAAGTGTCAACAGTTCCTTATAATCGTCACGTGGCTGAAAATCATTTAGCTGTTCTTCAGCAAATGAAATTGTGCTGCCTGCTATATTTTCTACGCATCTTAAAGCGTCAGAGTCTGAAGAAACTATACTGAACTTATTCTGGTCAATGTTAGGCCAAGCAGATTTAAATTTTTGAAGATCAATATTTCCGGTCCGCTTGATGGACCTAGTGCTTGAACTACGATTGCTTCCAGCTGTATTTCCATTATATGGTGACGACAGGCCACCAAAGAGCATCTTTTTCCCATCTTTTGCTCTAATAGAATACAAGCACCTGCTCTTAAACCAGTGTTGACCGCAGTGGTGTCGAAGCAAAAGCATTTTATTTTGTCGCTCAAGTTCCAAGAAAGAAAAGTGTCATAAACAAGCTGAAGCACACACGCATCCCCAGTTCCATGACTGAGTTTGGAACTGCCAAAAGTTGATCTACACCTTGTCCTGACACTAAAATGGGAAGGCGATCCACTGTTTTGTGTTCCTATTATGTCTTCGATCAGTTTACCATCCCAATGAACAGCAAGAGGCGTATTTGGGTTAAATTTTTTTCTTTGAGGATTCCGCTACCCTTTGCCTTTGCTTCATACGCTGGCGACGAATTGAGGGATGAATTTATATTGTACTCTGATGGATCGGTACCTGCACTTTTGGAGCGTTGATGTCAAAACATCAGTTGTCGAAAACAAATGTCGTTGTGTCCTTGTACGGATTATTGTGACAAAGAGTAGCATTAGTATGTTTAATCATGTATAAATGATGAATATAACTGTTTTATGTACATAGAGCTGCAAGTTAAACATTATCATAATTTTTTTTAAAACTTTGACACGAGGTAGCGACCCCTAAAAACATATCTAAAAAAAAAATAAAAAATACGGGTTCGTTTTTTAGATGATAGAAGCGAATGGCGGGCTGACGCAGTAATTTTTCAAAAGTCGAAAAATAAGAAGCACCCTAATGTACAGGATGTATGTACAGGATATAGGTACAGGATGAGCCTCCTACACCAATAAAGATTGATTGCCAAAAATGCTTAACATTCTTCTCAACAGATGTCACCAGTGAGAAATTCACTTTGTAATGTGATATTACGAACGCGAGTTCAATATATACAGTTTCAAAAAAAATTCATTTGTCATATATGGTTATCAGATGATGGGCGGAATGGGAAATGTTGTAATACATCAGAAGTCGAATTTTTCAAATTCAGGAATATGGTTTGGAAAGTGGCCACTAAACCCAGCCAATGACAGGTCATAAGCCCTGTAAACGCCTAGATAATCCACATTCGTTTACAGAATTTCTCTATGGGCCTCTTTTGGGTTTTCAATAATATCTGATATGTATGTCTTTATTTTTAATTAGTCCACTACTATTAAAATATAATAATATGCTTTTTAATATATATTAATAAAAAAATTACCTGAAATCCCTTTAAAATTACGAATAAAATATTTATAGTGTAAAATTATTTTTTTTAATAGTAGGTACCTACCAAAATTATTAAACAATGAACAAACTCATGGCATCGAAGCTTTTTCAAGTTTTTTTTTTTTTTTTTTACAAAATTTAATGAAAACAATAAGTTTTATTTCAAATACAATGCTTACATAATAACTAAATACTACTTCTACTTTCCTTATACGCTCCCAATAGTGCATAGGGCACTGCATTGGTACAATCCAAGTGCAGTGTACCCTTGTTCATTTTATTACATGAAGGTAAGATGATGCAATATTTTTGTTAAAATCACATGTAAATATATATTTCATGTTGACCCCCTACGGGAATCGCACTCACGACCTCATGCACGGTAGTCAAATGCGCTACCACTATGTTACTAGTCGGACTAACTAAATATTAAAACACAACGTAGCGTATGACAGATCTTCTTACCTTCATGAAATAAAACGATTACCAGACACGGATGCAGTGCCCTATGCACCATTGGGTGCGGATTAAGGAGAGTAGTAATCGTAGTAGTAAAACACAAATGATAACGATCTTTCCACGCTCTATTTTCGATTCCAATTTCACATCCAATTTATTTAATAGTTAATAGGTATTTAGTTACTACTTTTATGACCATATATAATGTAACGTCAGCTCGTTGACTCATTTCCCAATAATCACTGTCTCAAATTGATTTTAGAACCACCATCATGACGTCATAAAAATTACATAAAAATAATCAGCGGTGCATTGTATCATATAGTGATTGATTCGACCTGAATTGTGGTCAGCTGCTTGATGGATATAATAATATTCCAATAACTTTGTGTAGAGTATAGAGTATAGGTCTGGATAAATGTGGTACCTACATGAAAATTAATGGCATGTCCAATGTATAATGTATACCGTGTGGACAAGAGATTAGTGAGTTTGGATAGAATGATGCATGAGGTCTCAAATTCAATTTTGGCTAAGTTAAAATTATATACGTATTTAGCCCTACACGATATTACATGTATATATATAAATATATATTACAGTTCACATATGTATTAGCTACATTATCTAGGTGCTATACGGTTAAAATTACACACTTACTCAGCAATATAAGAATTTATTCTGCAACATTCCTATGCTAGGCTAAATTCATACAATAGGGTTCTTCCCGATAGCATGAATATCCTTGAAAACGCTTTAAATATTTAAAGTATATTTTTACAATTCCAACGATATAAAACACAATGATCAAAAGTTTTGTTTTCATTTATAAATGTATGTTTTAAAAACACGAAATTACGAGTGACTTTTAACGCCCGTTATTGGTTAATGGCGTCATACCCGTCCACCGTGGAAGGCGTGAAATTCATTCCGTAGTGAGCGCCTATAATGCTGTGATGTCACACCGCATGCGCGCTAAATGTAGGATTTTTGCGAGCGATTTGAAAAAAAAGCGCCTATTTCAAACCGCGCTAAACGTTTCCCACGATGAGACCGCGAAACTCCAGAGGGTGATTATTCATGATATTCTGAGAAAAAATCTTAATAAAGTTTTTCAAAAAACTCAATTCTAATTTCTTAAAAAAAATGATTAAAATATGAATAAAAATTCACGCGTGTAATACCGTCCATTTTGAACTGGCTAACACCACGTGACCTGCACCAATTTCAGATATGAAATTCGAATTTTGAATGTCCGCACAAGGCAAAGGCGTTCGGTGACCAGAGCGGACCCCCACTCCTCCCCGCCCACCGCCACCCCGCCACCGCTAGCATTTCAAACAGAAGCCAGTATTACATAGTCGCTTTTTATTAATACTTTTTTTTAATTAATTATTAAAAATGCCCGGATCAAAAAACTTTATAAGGATTTTTTTCTCAGAATACCTATGAACAATCACCCTCCGGAGTTTCGCGGTAAGCTGTAGGCGTCGTATTTTCATCTCATTTTTGACAATTAAAACTTATGGTGTTATAATATTTATGATGCGATATCGTTAGGTACACTCATTACTGCAGACGCACACGTGGCTACAACAACTTTCACAAATTCTTCAATATAGCCTGAAATTTATCACCAAGCACCCCAAGTCGGCTAGTGAGAGAATTATTTATCTTGGTAGTATGCAGAAACGCGATACTGCGAGAGAAACGCATAACAAGCGCCGGTATAATGGACCATAATAAAGTTATTTTACTACCGACTGGAGTAAGGGGTATGTGTATTTATTTGGTAGGGACTGTTAATTTATACGTACTTCTAGTCTAATCGTGTTTCGGAGTGTAAAGAGGTTGAAAAGGGAGAATTGTAAATAGTCGAGTAAATATAAGGTTTACACTGGATTAAATATATTCCAGTAAATTGGTTTTTAAAATAACTAGTGTTGCTATTTTACTAAGCACTTTTTTGTGATTTCGTATTTTTACGAGAGTTGGATCCTGATAAATAGCTAAATTTGCCGTTTTATTTAATTTAATGCTACACAAATAATGATCGTATCGTGACAATTTATATTTACATCCAAAAACACCTAACAATAAATAATACACAAGAAATTCCTAGTTTTAGGAATAAATGCATAAAACGAATCTTAGAAAATCGCACTTCGGGAAATTTGAAATATGCAATATTCAGGTATTCCATATTTATTTATTTTCCAGGGATTATCATTACCTACATACCTACTATAGTGAAATCATTTTAAAAGAAGAAACAGAGTTAATGGTGCCTTGAAATCGATTGTGGCAAATAAGAACTTATGAAGCAAAATTGGCAGTACACAACGGAGTTCTGGTACCACTGAGGGGGGGATAACGAACCCACCATCCACCCGCAGCTGTTATAGAGTCCTGGGGGACTCTCTTTCAGCTGCACATAGAGGAAAAAATATTCTACTATTTCATCTACTCTATGCAGTTCAGTGATGGGGGAGGAGGATATATATATCCCCCCCACCCCTCTAAGGTTACCCCCTCAGTATCTCCGTTCAATTTATTCACAAAATAACATTTACAAATTTGTACATATAAAACAAAACAATGAAAAAAGTAACTTAAGTAATTTACACATAATACACGTATATACAAAAGAAATAATAACAGACAAAAGTAAGAAGACTTCCCAGTGGACGGAGAAAGAGAGGAGGGTCCATAGCACCAACCCCGCAAGGGGAGGACAGCACATACGCAGTGCCTTCCGCTCGAAAGGAAGCACAGTCCAAAACGAAGTCAGCGCACATTCAGGAGCAGCTCATGCAGCGACCCTGAGGATTTCCCAACGCGACACCCAGATTCCGACAAACCGTTTGAACAAATAAAAATTATTTTGAATTTTGCATCAGATCCACATTCCACGCTGGTCTCATTACCCCTGTCAAGCCATTTATCATTTCGTCCCTGGCGTCATCCATTAGAATACAATTCCACAGAATGTGTTCTGCTGATTGATAACCATCTCCGCACGCACAGCCCGGGTCTGGGGTAAGTCCAAACGAATGGAGCTTGGCCCTAAACTCCCCGTGACCAGAGACCATCTGCGCGGTGTAATGATCGAAGACCAAAAATTTACTGGACATCCTGTGTCTGATTGAAGGCAAAAACGACCACGTCCATCTTCCCTTACATCCCATATCCCATCTATTCTGCCATTGATCGAGGGTTGTTCCACTTATCATTCCACACATCACACTGAATCTCATCTCAGAGGGCCGCAAATGTATACCAAAGTACTCCAGGTAACCACCCTTCCTCACAGTTCGTTTAGCTACCACCTCTCTAGCCTCAAAATCTATCGGAAGGACCCCAGCCAGAACTGGAAGCGCTTCAGATGACACAGTCCGGTAAGCTCCCGTAAGTGCGAGTAGGGGAGTTCTCTGACCTCTCAGAAGGGCAAGTCTGGCAACTCCCACGTCCAAACGGTACACCCATACTGAGGCCGCATACGTAGCCTGAGCCACGTAGGCACCCTGGTACAGAATTTTCAGAGCGGGAGAACAAATTCCCCACTCAGCACAGGTTAAGCATCGCAACTGCATAAACAGATTTTTGGCTTTCATTGAAGCAGTCTTAATGTGCGTGAGAAACGACTGGGACCTATCAAGTTGAACACTGAGGGATCGTCCCACCTCCACCCGCGACTGTTATAGAGTCCTTGGGGACTCTCTGTCAGTCACGCTATTTTATGCAGGACTTTAAATTCTTGCTGTTGCAAATGCATAAGCAAATGCAGGGCCAAAGTTTCCAAGTGAAGTTAAGTCAAGAGGGCGACAGCATCGATCAAGTCAAAAGAAAATCATGATGCCCGCCACCCTCACGATCCCTCAGTGTCTCCATATCGAAATTATCTTTTTTTTTTTTTTTTTTTCTTTTTTAACGCAAACATACAAAACAAGAATACAAATTAATACATTCAACAAAATATGCCGTAAAAGCTCAAAACAATACAAAAGAACATAAGAAAAAAGGTGTATAAAAGGACATGGTTGAAAAACATCGAGTACAAGTCACCCAAGGAAGGATTCCGACAGCGGAGACAAAAGGGGGATCTCCGACTCAAAGCACCCCCGTAGGGAAAGGACGGCACAAAAACACCGACTTCGCCTCTAACCCACCAAGGAGCAAGGCACAGAGACGGCAGCCGAAGCAACACACCTGGTTACCTCAAGTCTTCCCAACGCAGCACCCAGGCCCCAACAAACCGCTGGAAGGCCCTGAAATTCTCCACATTCGCGAGGAGGTCTGGATTCCAGACCGGCCTCGGAACATCACACATACTCCGCAGCATAGTATCCCTCTCGACACTCAACAGCTCACAGTGCCACAGAATGTGCTCGGCCGATTGATTCCCACCACCGCACGCACAGCCGGGTCAGGGGCAAGGCCAAGTTTGTGTAACCTGTCCTTGAACTCCCCATGGCCCGAGACTATCTGCGAAGTATAGTGGTCAAAAATCAAGTAACTTCTGCCCATTCTGTCAAGCAAGTCGGGCATAAAACGACCACGTCCATCTACCGGTCCTACTAGCATTCCACCTATCTTGCCACACGCTAACAGATTTTCTTCTGATCTCACGCATCAGAGCCACTTTTTGTCCCCGGACGGGCACCATCTCAGCACCAAGGTGCGAAAATGGTGCACCGAGCCTCAGAGCCCGTTTGGCAATGACCTCTCGGACTTCCAAATCAATCGGCAAGATGCCCGCTATTACTGGGAGAGCATCAGACGCTGTGGTCCGATAGGCTCCCGTCAGCGCAAGCAGAGGCACTCGCTGCCCACTCAGCAGCGCGGACCGGACAATACCCACATCCAAACGATGAGACCACACCGAGGCACCATATGTGACTTGGGCCACATATGTTGCCCGTAAAGCGTCCTCAGTGCTGGCGAGCGTATCCCCCACTCCACACGACTGATTCTGCGCAGCTGCGAAAAGAGATTTTTGGCCTTCTCAGAGGCGATTTTAACATGACCAAGATACGATTGAGAGCGGTCGAGGTGAACACCTAGGTACCTGACACTGTCATGAAACCGGATGTTATTCCCTTGCATCTTAACGATAGGGTTCCTCCCCCTACTCAGGCATCCCTTCATGAGCATGGCCATCGTTTTTCGAGGCGAAAACGAGAGCCTATTTCTTTCACCCCACTCAAGAATAGTCTTCAATGCTCTTTCGGCCTTTCTTTCAATCTCGGCTCTCGAATTTCCGGCAACAAGCAACAATCCGTCATCTGCATATGCAAAAATAATACATCCCTCAGGAAAAGAAAGCATCAGCAAGTCTTCAAAGAGCACGTTCCACAAAGTAGGCCCGAGGACCGACCCCTGTGGGCAGCCCATATCAGATGCTCGAACAACTACGACGTTCCCGAAGATGACCGAGACGTCCCTCCCCGCAAAGTAGTCAGAGATGACCCGGAACAGGTCCCGGGGACACCGCCGACCCTTAAGCTTGGTGAGAATCATCGGCCACCATGCATTATCAAAAGCACCCGATATGTCCAAAAAATCACCCGATCACGTACTTCTCACGCCTGCCGTTAACCCAGCCCAAGGCAGACGAAAATCGCTTGATGCTCATAGACTTCCCTCGGACAAATCCAAACTGACGATCGCAAGGCGGTGACAAAGTCCCATCCAACCTACTGCGTATCATCTTCTCAAACACCTTCCCCAAAAGAGGAAGGAGAGTGATCGGACCGATACGCACCTGGATCCGACCTCGGCTTGTCGTTGCTCTTGGGAATAATCTTAAGCAGACCCTTTTTCCAATCAGTCGGAAAAATCCCACGTTTCAGAGAGAGGGACATAACCTCTGTAATTCGGGTCTGGCAAAACGACAGACGTGACGCACGATAATCCCGGTGATCCTGTCGATACCCGGTGACTTCTTGGGTCCTAGCCCCTTGACAACCGCTTCAACTTCCTCCTCAGTGATAGGAGCCACAGCAACAGGCCTCGAACCCCGGACCGCATGACTGGAGGGAGCAGACGAGACAGATTTCGAATCTGTCTGTGATGGTCTGACTCCGCACCCACAGGCTCCAGAGGGACAAGTTTCTCTAACAGTTTGTTTAGGTCGAAGCAGCATCGAGACACTCGCTACCATCCGCAGCAATAATACTGGACAGAAAGCGGTCCGTGCCCTTACCCATCTTCCCAACCAGATCAGTATCAAGTTGAACACCAAGGTACCGGACATGATCCTGAAACCTGACACTTTTTCCTTCCATCTTCACAACAGGGTTCCTATTTGTATTCAAGTTCCCACGCAGCATCAAGGCAACGGTCTTGTGAGGTGAGAAAGAGAGCTTGTTTCTTTCTCCCCATTTTAAAATACCACTCAGCGCGCTTTCAGCCTTCTTCTCAATCTCTGTTCTCAAATTACCCGATACAAGAAGCAGTCCATCATCTGCATATGCCACCGATTCACACCCATCTGGAAGCGGAACGAGCAGGAAATCATTAAATAGTACCTTCCATAGGCTCGGTCCAAGAACCGAGCCTTGCGGACAACCCATGGTAGATACGCAAATCACACAAGTATCGCCGTGCCGAATCGAAACTTCCCTCTTCACAAAATAGTCAGAAATTATCAAGAAAAGTTCTCTGGGACACAGCCGACATTTCAGCTTCAAAAGAACCATCGGCCACCACGCATTATCGAAGGCACCCGATATATCCAGGAATATACCCATAACATACTTCTCTTCTCTTTCTTTCACCCCAGTCAATGCATATAAATTGGCATGCTCAGTGGATTTTTCCCAGGACAAATCCAAACTGTCGGTCACACGGTGGAGACAGGGCGGCGTCCTAGCCTACCTCTAATCAGTGCCTCATAAACCTTACCCAATATTGGAAGGAGAGTAATAGGCCCCCGGATCTGACCTAGGCTTGTCGTTACCCTGAGCAGACCTCTCTTCCATTCTGTGGGGAAAATACCCGACGAAGACATGTATTCATCACTTGAAGCATTTCGTCTCTTGCAAATTCCCAGACTTTCTTCACTATCATTCGGTGATCCTGTCTATACCGGCGCCTTCGTCGGTCCGAGGTCTCGAACGATGGCATTCACCTCCGCAAAGGAGAAGGGTGCCATAGTGGACATTGTGAGAAGGGTTAGTGCGGAAACAGAGTTTATGGTGCCTTAAAATCGATAGTGGCAAATAAGGACTTATCGAAAGAAGCAAAATTAGCAGTACATAACAGAGTTCTGGTACCAACCCTTATACGTGGTGTTGGAAAAATAAGGATGAAAGTAGACTAAACGCTGTTGAAATGCGATTTCTCAGGCGAATGTGTGGTAAGATTATGTATGATAGGTGTACAAATGTCGAAATTAGAGCAGAGTGCAAGGCTGAGATAAGCATTATCGACAAAATTAAGAAAGGGTTTTACGATGTCTTTGGTTGTGGAGCGAATGAGTGATGAAAGAACGGCTAAAAGAAGTTTAAATGCAAGTGTGCCTGATGTAGAAGCCAAGAATGGCCGAGAAAGACATGGCTTGACCAAGTACGACAAGTAATTGAAAGTGGACATGTGAAAAGTCGGAATAATCGGCGTATGTGCATGATAAGATGTATGAATGTAGAGGAAGCAAAGGAAGTATGTCAGGACAGAGTGGTATGGCGTTCTATCCTCTCTGCCTACTCCTACGGGGAAATGGCGTGATGGTTAGTTAGTTAGTTAGTTAGTCATTATGTACACAATCACCAGTTTTTCACCATTTAAATTTTATCTTATTCTTATATTATTTTAATTACTATCTCACATTATCCTCCGAAGTACAATTAATGCAAAATACTCCATAAAAACGTAATTATATTCACTGATCTAAAAATGAATTTAACGTATTCAGCACGCTTGAAAAAATGTGTTTTTTATTGTTCTTCCTATGCATTTATTTTAATTCATGAACTGAAAAAATTCATAAAATTAAGAATTCGTAACTTGACAAATGCAGAAGGAGGTGACTTACTCGGTGGTGACCCATGATAACAAAAATCCGTGAATTACGTAAAATTCTGTGAAAAATTTGAAGTTTTTAAATTACCTACTACATAAATCTCATTAATAAAAATTTCTCATTCACGAGAGTAATAATTAAACCAGCCACTGGTTTTACAAGATTGTTTGACAGTTTGTCAGCTGTCATTATTGATAGCGTAGAAACCGGTAATGCGACAGAAATAATAATAAATGTCCCCAGCTAGGTCATTATAAATCAATTAATATGTAATTTACTATCTTTTCCGTTCTGTAATTGGGGGCATAACACCCCCTTGACACTGGTATACATGCTATGAATAAAGGTCAGTTTATTAAATAACTAACAACCCCTAAAATTCAACAAGATATTTCGTTTTTTGTATACTTAGTCATTAACCGTGTATTGTGGAATTTTAATTTGGATTGTCTTAAACCTCTTTTTACTCCTTTTTACATTTTTCTGAATTAGGGCTTGAATTAACTAACTAACTAACACTATCTAACCATCACGCCATTTCTCGAAGAGCTAGGCAGAGAGGATAGAACGCTATATCTATTGCCTATAGGAAAATCGATTATGAAAAATCACTGTTTATAACATACCCTATTATTATTAAATTATTAAAATATTCTTTATGACCTGTACGTTGGTAGCTCCCACCCCTAAACGTCATTAGGTTTTTTACCATAAATAATCGATTAAATAACTTGACATGAGCTTCCTATTGGCTACACTGTACGCTCCTAATTGATGTTCCCGTGTGGTGAGGGGAGGGGGGTACCTAACACGGAAATATCTACTTAAGTGGAAGCGGTCGGATGCAACCGGGGTTGTTGATGTGCGGGTGATTTATATATTAATCTCTCTCTTTGTTGCAAATGGAACTGTCATTTATTTGGGCTTTTATTTCGGTGCCATTATTCTTTTTCAGAAGGTTAAATGACGTTATAAATCGTTGTTTTAATGAACCATTTTTTCAAAATTTCCATACCCCTTATAAAATGGCATGGTGTTTTAGTAATAATTTTATCAAATTAAAATAATAACGAAAACGACCACAATTATGCAAAACTTTAGTTTTAATTATGTCCTAGCAATAGGGCTGTTTTGAATGTGTAAGAAAATGTATGTTATAAAGATACAGATTTCTTTTGTGCGTGTGGTTATTTGTAAAATTCAAAAAAGTCAATAGATACATATGATATATTATTTTGTAAAAAAAAATATTTTTACAGCACAACAAATTTAGTCAACCTCTTTTACGTTTATGCAGTTGGTTTCTTCTTTACATACACATTCGTTGTTGAAAACATACATTTTCCATATATGTAGAACATTTGCTTTTATGTATAGCGACAAACATTGCAATAGTTAAACGAGTGCATATCGCTTAGCTTACATGTTTTTAGGTACACACGATTAATTATTTTGTTATGCAAATTATAAATTCATGCGTTACCGTGCGTAAAGCCGGAATTATATTAGAGCCGATCCCACGCCGATTGGTCAATCGGTCGGCGACACGCGGGACATGTCTAATATAATCATTTTCATACTAAATGTATGAAATCGACTCCAAACCCACGCGTTGCGACACGCGGCGTGGCTCTAATATAATTCCGGCTTTACGGCGATCTGCAATCTTTATCGACATCGTTTCATATCCGGGTAAACAAAATGGCCGATTTTTTGGAAGGAAAATAAACGCTTTGCGTTTCAACGGCGGGAAAAAGCGGGACCAACGTTTACGATTATTGGCATGTTGGGTTAGCAGAGGGAATTTGTTTCTGGTAAAAAGTTCACGTGTAAACTTTTGGTATGCAAAACGAAAACTTAAGGGAATTTGGAAGTTTCTAGGGATTCTGCTGGTTTTATTTAAGAAACATGAACTTTTAAAATTGTTTTATTTATTTTATTAAGTATGCAATTACTAAGTACGATTTTTTTTTCTTTTTTTTTTATAAAAATAACATAACATGAAAAAAATAAAGATTTTTTTTCTTTCAATCCCATGCATTATATTATATTTTGTGCAGAGTCCTCATAATGTGATATTTTCTATGCGATGCTCCTTGCGAGGACCAGTAGCTCAAGCACAGATAACTATCGACGTAGTTAAAAGCATGCTATTCACGTGCTAACGTTAACGATTTGAGCGATCACAATGACATATCTTTCAATACTGCGATCGCTGAGCCGAGCATCGACGATCTGAGCCGAGCGGAGCCGAACTACGCGCTATATCGCGTCCGTCCGTCAAACGTCAAATCATCGCGCTTGTCGGATTTTTTAATATGTCGACTGCTTTTCTCAATATTTGGCTTGCCGAAAACCGCTAAATTATAATAAAGATTGAATGAAGATTTGTGCGAATAAGATATATCTCGGGAAATGGCTCGCGACTAGTATGCGCTCGTTTAATAATCCCGATCGATAACTTTTAACGCGTGTTCCATTGTGATCGCGAAAACGTTAAACATCCATGGGTAAGAAATACCGAGTCGGTACTGATCTGTGATCGAGCAACAGACGTAATATGATGTCGCTGGGTAGCTTTTTCCTTTCCACCGTCGATGTATACTAGAATACCTATAAAAAAAGGTAATGTATAAACTGTTGCCCAGTGATTTCAAAATGATCTGAAGTTTAAGAATCACCGGAACAAAAGGGGTCATTCATCAAGATTTACATGTCTGCCGAATCATAATTACAATGAAGCCTATTTACAGAGCACCATTATTTTATTTACCCTACCGTGACTTGACTTTGTTTTAAGGTCGTAAAATATAAACGAAGATTAATTACGGCTGCAATGGCAGTGAATAAAGTTAATGTGTCTGATTACTTAAAAAAATATCAGGGCTGATGAGCTGAAATTGAAGACGGCATTAAAAATTTAATCGAGTAGGAGTCGAAGTCTAGTCTTTTGTCTAACTCCATAAAAAATAATAAAAGTTTAACTTAATGCGCACTTTTAGCGGGACAGAAAACTGTACAGTTTCTTGTTTAGAAAACTGTACAGTCTGTCAAGTCACTGTCCTATTTACCTGTCTCTTTCTTACACCTCACAGTTTAGCTGCTAAAGATGCTAGAGTCTAGCATTTTTGCCCCCGGTGAATTTCAGAGGTGAGGCAACGGACACAATAACCCATGGTGTCAACTGTCATCCGGCGAAGGCGTTTCGGCTGGCTGGGCCATATACTACGTATGCCTCCCGAGAGCCTTAACCATGCTTGCCTATTTTACAAGGCATCGGGTTCTCGGCGTCCTGGTCGTCCACTGTTGACAATTCGTCGGCAGTTTGCGTCAGAGCTGGGCGGGACGTGGACCTGATTTGGGAGGGATGCACGGGAGCTAGCGGCCGATCGCTTGGCATGGAGGCAGTTTGTGGATTCCATATGCTCCACATAAGGAACGGATATGGTATAATGAAATGGGTGAATTGAGTTTTTTATTGTCTATAATATTAGTTTAAGTTACTTAACTTTATTTTTTTAAGTTTTACTCTGGCCTCCGCGACCTAATTAGCATGCGTATTAATATGACTAACTCCCCTGAAAATTGTTTATCAAATAATATTATATAGGTATTATAAGCATATTAAATCTACATGACACAAAAATATTTTTAATCTGCAATATTATCTGATGATGATAAGACAAGTTTCGATGCAGTAAATAATTTTTCATTGTCTATTTTTTAGGACTAAAATGTTGCATGCCTGGTTTTGATGTCAAGATAAACCTCAAACTACTCGAGGGGTAGGGTTTGCCAGTTGCCAACTTAAGCCCGCTATATACGGGACAGTTTTCTGCGCGTTTTCTATGCAGTCTGAAAACGGTCCGTATACAACGAAAACTGTTTAAAAAAAACTGCGTGCTTATGTCAGATTTAAGCTGACATGACAGTTAATGTTTTTTATGTAAACGTTTAAGTAGACATTGGTTTATTGTATGCTTTTAAATACGTAAAAAACCAATAACATATTTACATTATTAGCTAAATATACAATTTCCTGAGAGCAAACATACGATAATAACTTTACAATCGCGTTTTAAAAATACACATATATTTAGCGTGTCTTTTGACAGAAGTTTGACAGACTGCACAGTTTTCTGAACAAGAAACTGTGTAGTTTTCTGAACAAGAAACTGTCCCGTATACAGCGAGCATTACTGTCACTGACGCACGGAGAATAATGGTATGTACGGTCTTATTAATTTATTCGTTGGTAATCCTGTGAGAAAAGGGATCAAAATGAACATTTGTAATAAATACTTTTAGTCGTTTTATTGTTTGTTGGTTGTTATTTAATTTGAATGAGAATGACTGTTAGAAAGATTTTTCACGAGATAGAACTTTGCGTCACTAATAAATAATATGATTTGGCATTTAGGAAACCGAGCTAAACCCAAAATATGGTCTCTGTGATCTAGCCCCGAACATATTATCATAACTCAATCATACTGACATCATCATCATTAACATCGTCAATCTATTTTTATTCCGTAAGAGGAGCATATGGATTCCACAAACCGCCTTCAAACTAAGCGATATGTCACCAGTTCCAATGTGTCTTTCACACAGTTCGTATGTTCGTATGAACATAAAATAAAATTTATCATTTTTTTTTTTTCCAAAATAAAATATATTCAAAATAGGCAAATAAAAACGAATTTGCTGTCATATTCAATAATTTGCAAAAAGTAAAAAAAATATATTTAAGAACTTCTACGCATTACATAATGAAATGTAAAGTTTCATAGATTTACTTCTACCTGCTTTTATTCCTATGTAATTTATTTCATGTTATAATACTAATTTGGACTATTAAATAAATAAACAATTTTTAATGACAAGCTGGCAACCCTGCTCGTGAGTGGGTGAATGTGGGTAAAAAGTGGTCCTTAGAATGTTCAGCCAATAAGATAGGATGACAGATAAACGCCCCAGGAAACGGGAGCATGTTAAGACGAAAAAACTAATAAAATTAAAGATAAAGACAAAATAAAAAGAATCGACCCCTAATTCATAATCACTTGGGAAAAACCGTTTATCCTATTGTTTAAATTCGTCACATCATACCTACATCCATATACACATACATTATACTTTTTTTTAAATAGTTTGTGCATAGGTACACATTTTAATTCATTAATTCTATTTCCGTGATAGAATAAAGACATGGGATCTGCACGGGGTTCCATGTGAGGAATGAATGAAAAATAATAATATACCATAAAAAAATTACATATTGAATGGACGATTCCCTTTCAAATGAATAGAAAACAATAAAATTATTGCAGAGAAATCTGTAGGCGATTCCTAGTGATTTAAAATAATTCTGATGTAATCTTAATTACAATATATAGAATTTGGCTAAAATACTTAACTTCACTGTCAATACATTGTATAGATTAGGCATATCATAGAAATCGCTTCGCGGATGAAATTGGAACGTGTAGCATAATATATTATATAAATTCCAAAAATTTGCTTGTATGGATATTCGCTAATAAGCGTAATGGGGTATGCTGTAATATTTCAGTCAAGTGGCCACTTGACCCAGCCAATGACAGGTCATGAGCCCTGTAAACGCTTGAATATCTGTATTCCCTAAAACGGCTTCTTCATCTCTGTAGAGATTTAAAAAAATTATGTACTCGTCATGGAAAAATTCCAGAATTATTAATAAATAAGTGAATATATAAATTGCACAGACTTCAGGCACACAGGCATGCGATTGCTAGTAATCTATATTATATATAAACTTCCTTCTATTTAGTTAACAGCTACTACTACTTTTCCTTCCGTACCCAAGATGCATAGGGCACTGCATTAGTACACCAAGTGTAGTGAATCTTTTATCATTTTATTACATGAAGATAAGACGATCAGTCTTACGCTTCAGAACCAGTCCAATCCAAGGTATCACACATGAAATATTAACATTAAAATCATATGGAAATATATATCTCCTATTGACCCCCTGCGGGAATCGAACTAGTTAACTAGTAAAATATTTATTTTTCAGCACCATTCTAATTGATTTTTTTTTAAAAGAAAATTTTTTGTTTACATAGATATACATTAAAAACACATATATGTACAATAAAAAAAATATATAAACAAAAATCCCACCAAGGCATAGCCTGTTTGTGGGTATGCTGTGAAAGCCATACAGTGTGCACGTGGCAAAAGAGAAAGATAAAAGTCATGTAGAAATGGAAAAATAACAGATAATGTAAACAAGATAGTTAAAAAAAGAATGAATACAAGATATTGGTATCTTTATACCGGAAGAAGAAGAGGGGAAATAATTATAATATATAAAATAAATTTTTAAAAAATAAAATGATGTAGATTATTCAATATTTAATTTAAATTAAGAAGTCAGGGGATGGTTTAAGCCTGACTAAGAATAACAGCTTATGGAGTGTATTTCATGAAGATGTATGTCTAGAGCCGTTCAGCGTGATGACAAGCATTTGGTATTTTGCCATTTCTTTGAATTTGAAACGTGACGTGAAAAATATATCTCTGGGATTATACATTTATTTTCTAAAAGAAATTTCTCATAGATTTCATACTGAATCGAGCAATTTATTGAATAGCCTAAAAATAGTACCTACAAATAATTTATAATAACCATTCATAGAATTTGGAGGGCTTTCAATAGATATTTAGTTAATAATACAAATAAAATCTTTATTTTACAAGTTAAGAGAAAAGTTGGTTGGTATCATGTAGTTGACTATAGGGGGAATCAATAGTCATTGTTGCGAGGTAAATTCATTGATTTCTCGTTTTAGTTGTTAGTCGCTTAGCTCAGTGGTCAGAGCACCTGACGCGGAATCAGATGTTCCCAGGTTCAACTCCTGGAGAGGCAAACGACTATTTTTTCAAGTAAATTCAACGGAACGGAAGTAAAAACCAATATGCTATTGTCTGAAGGCTTAAATATAGATATTTTTCTTATAAAGTTTTTACGTCAATTTTTTTATCTTCTTGATAATACATTTTAGTTTAATTGTTGTGAAATTAAACCAGAACTAAGTATAATTATGTGATTTATTTGTAAACGTTGGCATATCTAACGAGTCAATCAATTTTATTACTATTTATCACTAAACCAGTGTAACTGCTTGATGGTTAAGATAAACGACTCAAATTTAAAAACTTAATAAACATCCTGTTATTAATTTAACTTGATTTACTGAAGTAGAAACTTATTTTCTATACGTATACATGATAAATCTGTCAATTAAGATGAAAGTGAAAGTAAAAAATATGTACAAAAAATATTTGTATTTAATCACCGTTTTTAGTAACTAGTCACTGATTTGGCTTAAGCATTATAAGCTGACTTTCATAGGACTGGTATTTTTAATTATTTTTTAATAATTATTCCATATTAAACGCTCCCTATGTGGAGCATATGGATTCCAAAAACTGCTTTCAAGCCAAGAGATCGGCCGCCAGTAACCGTGCATCCTCCAAGTGAGGAATTCTTTTAGTAGTTCTGACGTAAGCCGCAACGGACTGTCAACAGTGGACGTCCAGACCTGATGCACTTTCTTCAGATGACCATCATGGAGAGCTTTAGCCTCCTTGACGAGGACAATCAATTTTTATTTTATTATAAAGAAAAGTATTGTAGAGGGCCCATTCCGCATAGAAAACAACGATGGCTCCATAATTCAAAAACATGTCTACAAAAATAAGTTTTCGAGTTAAGTATTAAAAAATGTTTTAGATTTTCACCATCAGGTTCTATCTGTAAACATACGTATGCACAATTTTTTTTTCAAATGTCTCTATTACTCTAATTGTCCATGCGCTTGGTAGCTGCAAGATAAATTGTAATAGAGTCTCTCTCGGTAAATTCAAGCCATCTTTATTAAATAGTTAGGTTAAAAATATGTATTGTAAACCTGCCCCAATTTTTTAAAACTGCAAAACTTTTTCGTAAAATCATTAACCCAAATTACTGATATCAGATGGAAGTTGGCATTCCAATAGTCCGTGCGCTCTGTAGCTGCAAGACGACCTGGATTCTAGACTCTATCTGCTATCAGTAGAATTAGTATGTCACTAGTATCGCGTTTTTAGTAAAATAGTTTTAATTTAATTTATACGTAGGTGAAGCTGAGTTTCAACCGTCCATGCGCTTTGTAGCTGCAAGATGAATTGGAGTTCAGTACTTCCCCTACGTTTATATTTAATATCGTTTCTTAAATAGTCGTTGTCTCAGGCCCTTTATTCATAAATTGGGAATGGAATTGATTAAGAATATCTAATGTACAGCGCCCTTGAGGTGATTTCTCACAAAAATGGCGCTTAATAAATTATCCTAATAATAATAATAATGCACGAAAAATCAATAGTAAATAATATAATCTTTTGATGTATTTCATAATTTATTTAAGTTGAAAATACGTTTAAATCTGTAAAAAAACGTTATTGCCTCCTCTCCTTAATAATCATCGATTTCTGTAAGTACGTTTTTGTGTTATTGACTCATCGATAGGGTCCCATGTTGAGAGCCACCGTAAAGGGAGTCATTTGTGGCGGTGACAGTGCGTTTTTACATGTAGGTACTGTAATTTCAAAATGCCATCCCGAGTTTCCGCCTCGGATCTTTTTACAACAATGGCGTGTCCTGTTCTCCTGTTTAACGTCTGTGTCCTTATTGCGGGGACTGTACAGGCACCTTTTTACTCACACAAAAAGCATAAGCGCCACGCATTTCCTACGATGAGACCGCGAAACTCCGGAGGGTGATTGTTCATGGTATTCTGAGAAAAAAATCCTTGTAAATTTTTTTGATCCGGGCATTTCCAATAATTAATTTTAAAAAAGTATTCATAAAAAGCGACGAGTGTAATACTGGCTTCTGTTTGAAGTGCTAGCGGCGCGCGGGTGGCGGTAGGCGGGGGGAGGAGTGGGGGTCCGCTCTGGTACGCCTTGTACGGACATTCAAAATTCGAATTTCATATCTGAATCTTTAGTTTAAGTTTCAAAAAATATGTGATTTCTTCGCGCTTATTGGTGCAGGTCACGTGGTGTGAGCCAGTTCAAAAATTGACGGTATTACACGCGTGAATTTTTATTCATATTTTAATAATTTTTTTAAGAAATTAGAATTGAGTTTTTTTAAAAACTTTATTAAGATTTTTTTCTCAGAATATCTTGAATAATTACCCACTGGAGTTTCGCGGTCTCATCATGGGACACGGTGTATAATACATCACGGAACATAATACTTTGGACCAATCAGCACACATGCACGAAAATGCATGCGTGTGAAAGAAGCGTAAATTATTAGTAAATAATATGTGAGATGTCTCCGAGTATCTACCCCTATATGAGGTCTGAGTACAGGACATCATATTTTGTACAGATATCTTGTACCCTATACGCTATACAGTACGAGATTTCAGCCGTCTGATAATTAAAAGCCCGCTAAGTACAAAAAATATAAAATAATTCAGCAAGCAAAAACGGTGAAAATTTTTATCTCTGAAAGCTAGAACGACTTTTTTTTTTTTCGTTGGACATAGCCACCTAGCTAAAAGTTCCCTAAATTCAACACGAAAAACTGATAGCTTTTTGCTGAAAGAAATTTTAGACTTTTTAGTCATCGAACGGTAGATTTATCAGAGTAACATACTGTAAAAAACAAAACCTAATTTTATTATGAAAGGCTTAGCATGATCAGGTACAACAAATAATTGAAAGTGGTCATGTAAAAAGTCAGAATAATCGGCGTGCGAGCTTGAGAAGATGTATAAATGTGGAGGAAGCAGTGTGCCAGGAAGAGTGGTGTGGCATTCTATTATCTGCCTACCCCTTCGGTGAATTGGCTTGATGGTTAATTATTTAGTTTGGGTACTATGTTAAGCTTCAGAGTCGAAATGTGCGAGTTGTTAAAATAAAAATAAAAATCTTTTCAAGTAAAAATGTCAACCTGGCAAAAATAAACGATCCCGAACAATGGAATATTTCCGTCCTGTTCTTAAAACTTGTGACGTCATTCTTTTTCATAAGAAAAACTATATAAGATAAGGAAAAAATAGTTTTTATTTTCTTAGCCGGACGGCTAAGGAAATAGAAAAGGATTTTTCCCCTTGGAAATAGGGTAGTTACGATTAGAAGCCTGCTATTGCTGGATTTTTTTACATTTAAATAAGTTGGCACCAAAAAAAATACATTCATAATGATCAAGTAGGTACCTACGTGCCATATCTACATTAAATAACTTTTTTTTTTAAGTACCTACATAATACTACTACAATGGTGGATAGGGCACTGCATTGATACACCAATAAATTAAGGACAGCAGATCATCTGTTACATGAAGGAAAGGTGATCAGTCTTAGCTTCAGAACCAATCCAATTAAGAAATGTTAATATGAAAATGACATTTAAATAAATAATTCACATTGACCCCCTGCGGGAATCGAACCCGCGACCTCATGCGCGGTACCTACATGCGCTACCACTATGCTAAGAGGCGGACAAAAAAACACAAAAAAATAAATAAATTAGGTACCTTCTTATTTGCATGAAAAGCAATCTATTACCTAATCTAGCACCTTTAATATGTGTGATTAATACAATTTGAACATTAAATTAATATAAATAATATCAAATACGAAAACAATAGAAAGTTTAAAAATGAAATTTTAACTATGATTTTTTTTAAATTTATTTACAAAAATAAATGTAAAAGTTTTAGGGCCACTGGTTACAAGACCCAGGACTGACACGAAATTAGGGCCGTGACACAAAATGGCCGCCGCCGGCACCGGTCACCGGTAATGTAATCCGGTAATGAATCAGGACTGATAACTTATTTCCTCAGATTCATCAGGATACGAACATTGCCCAACGTTAAAAGCATTTACTGCCGTTTGATTACACTTACATCCTTTGAAAATACGAGGACCTACATAACTCGAGACTCGTGACGTGCAAATACGTTTACGGATCGTTTGCTTGGCTACCATGCATGAGGTCGCGGGTTCGATTCCCGTAGGGTGTCAGCGTGAAATATTGATTTTACATGTGATTGATTTATTTCAATTTTTTTTTTTACATGCCCTCTCTTTGTAAACGGCATATGATCGCGGATCAACTGTTTCTTTATAAGCTGCTTAATGGACAGATTAGTTATCACTCACTGTTGAGTGTCGGCAAGCGCAACACCAGGGCCGCTCAAAATTCCCCATTATTAAGAACAATTACTTGTTTTTCAAAGTTTGAGGGTGTTCACGACTTGGACCCGTTTAGCGACTCGGCTCTCTGCTATAAGCGGAGGCTGAGTAGCGCAAACTTATTATTACCTACATATTGTCTCCTGCGCTTAAATATTCAGATTTCCCACCACGTACACCACACTCCACACACATACCACAACACAACATACACATGACATAACATAATCACTTTATATACTATTGTTTGCTCACTTCATGTTTTCAGAAATTGTCTCGTGTTTTTCATGTAATTGGTGTTTATTTATTTATATAAAATCGCTATTTTCGCGAGAAATCGCCTCAAGAGCGCTGTACAATAAAGAGGCTAGACCACAACACGTTTTGCAGCTACCAAGCGCATGAACGGTTGGGGTTCTATTCTAGTCTCCTACAGTTAGGGACTTACATAATAAAAGAAAATATTTTGAAGTTAATTAATTTACATAGATTAATATTGACACTAGTAAATTATATACGTAATACTACAAAGGTATAGGTGATAGTTACAAGTTGAAAGCAGAATTAAAAGTTGAAATTAGTTTTAAAAAGGCACTTGGACTTGAAGTTTAACTGTGTGGGAGACTAGACCACCATCTTGCAGCTACAAAGCGCATGGATGGTTTGGAATCTAGCTAGTGTTATCTTGTATATATTACCTTAAATTGATCTTAGTTCATTGTACCTAACATATCACTGTGTGCACAACATTAAAATATTTAAAAAAAATAATAATGTGATACCTTGGACTGGTACTAAAGCGTAAGACTGATCATCCTACCTTCATGTAATAAAATGATCAAGATACACTGAATTTGGTGTGCCAAAGCAGTGCCAATCAAAATATAAGTAAAAAAACAAGAAATCAAATTAAAAAGTTGGTAATTTTTAGTAGGTACCTGTACCTACTTTGCATAAAAATCTTGGATGAATCGTTAATTTTTCTAAAAAGCTAATATTTACCTATTTATTTAATGTATGAATAGTTTTTGTTAACTGTATATTCTCAATGACTGAGCTGTAGCTCTATTTTATTTTATTTTAATTTTAAAAAAAACCCATTTTGAGTTGGCCATGCTTGCTTTTACAATAAAATATTTCATAATTCTATTATTCGTAAAACCTCAATGAAAATATTATGATTAGTTTTATTATTCAATTAATGCAGCGTAATTACTTGTCTATCTGATATAGGTACTCGTAAGATATCTTATAACAATATATGGTTTTCACATTCTTCTAACATGGCTGTATAATATATTTTCTCAACATATCCTGTTACACACGGCCACCCACTGTCGCTAACCACTAACCATAATATCTTAACATCTATGTTTCATGACAGACACCCAAAAATGCGAGTTTTTTGGATATCGCATAATATTATTTGCCTTCCCTGAATTCTGAATTAATTCTGCTTAAATAGAGATGTGAAAATTCGATAGCTGTTGGTAATCGATATTTGATTTGATGAGAAAATAATATTATATTCAGCAGTAGTATTTACTTTATATATTAAATTATATCCACCTCAACGAACCAGGATGCCCAATAAAAAAGGAAAAAAAATCACCACCACCCAAGCTTTGGGAAAAGCACCCTTCATTTCTGTATTCTCACCGGATCTTGGGTCTGGCATTAATATTAAAAACATCATCATCATCATACCATTGCCGCTCCCTATGTGGAGCATATGGATTCCACAAATATTAAAAACAATGTTATAATTACTACTATTACTACTACTACTTTCCCTTATCCGCACCAATGATGCATAGGGCACTGCATCGGTAAACCAAGTACAGTATCTTAATCATTTTTAATACAAGAAGGTAGGATGATCAGTCATACAAGAAATAATAATACGAAAATCACAGGCAAATAAATTTGTTGACCCCCCCCCACGGGAATCGAACCCGCGACCTCATGCACGGTAGCCAAATACGCTACCACTATGCTACGAAGCGGACTACAATTATTGTATTCTATGAAGTTCAAGTATCAACCTTGTATTTTGAAAAAATTCGCGTCAAAAGCACTGTACATGTAAAGATGTATAGATTACAACGTAATGCAGCTAGCAAGCGTATGGACTGTTTTAATTATTTCAACCCCAACGTTTTTAACAGATTTGAATTTAATATAAAGTAATGAAACATCACGTCGTTTTCCGAAGGGAAAAAAGAAATACCCTAGAAATACAATAGGGATGAAACATCCTATCTTTACACATAGATTTGTGTTTATCAATATTCGCTAAAAACCAAATCACAAAACATGTTTTTATTGAATAACAAACTATTTTACATTCCTAACCGATATTTAATGAAAAAATAAAAACAGTACATCTTAATATATCATTACTTTAATAATGCGATTTTTTCTCAATCAACCACGAATAAATAAAAACTAGAATAGATTAAATCAGTTAGTTTAAAACAGCCAAAAATAGTTACACCCTGATCTCTGATGGTTCCGAAGAAGTTCCGGCTGTAAGAATCGTAAAGAACGCCGCTAAAATTTACATAAAGCAATCGATCGGCTATTTTAGCAAACAGCAAGCGTTGCATAACCGGTTACGAATTACAAATCGACTTTTCAACCAGTTATTAATTATTTATTGTTATGCGCATCGCTAGTTCTGTTTTAAAAAAATAAATCATTGTTACCTGCCAATGCCCGTGGGCGCTGCATATTACAATCCCTCGAGTTCCAGTGGCGGCGCGGGCGTGCGGCGGTGGGGCACAGTGCACACAGCCCCTCGTGAGATTAGGGGCCCATTCGTCACTGTCCCCGGCACGCCCCTGGTCTGACCAACACTAACGCAAAACAGAAAATGTTTATATGTGTGTTACGTAACGCATAGAAAATCTTTGCCTATGGCGAAATCACAGATATATTTGTGTTGGTTATAATTTTGAAAATAGCAGTTCCTAAGCCGAGTTATTTGAAATGGTAAGAAATTTGTAGGTTGTGAAACCATTTTTTTCCGCCTCGTAGTGTAATGGTTAGCCCTTGCGCTACCATGCATGAAGTCGCGGGTTCGCATCCCGATGGGGTCAATATGTATAAATATATTTATTTCAATTTGATTTTTCACATAAGAAATATTCATGTGTTAACTTGGACAGGGGCTGAAGCGTAAGCGTGATCATTCTGCTTTCATGTAACAAATTATTAATATTCAGGTTTGTATACCAATGCAGAGCCCTATGCACACTCAGGTGCGGATATAGGGAAATAGTAGTAGTATTAGAATACACAGCTTCACGTTAACGCACAAAGTAAGTGTATTTTTAAGAAGGTTACTTCGTACATGTAATGTTAAGTCCATTGTACGTAGTACTTCATATCAGTATTTAGGTCGAACTTCTTAGCTGTGTGCACTTATGCACTTTACTGCACTATTCGTTATTTACTATTCACGGTATTTCTTAACATCTCTCTAACATTGTACAGAATAGTGCCGTCCCATCGTCACAATACACACAACATAGTGTATATTATACAGGATGTATTACTTTGAATGAATTACCTTTAATACATCACCAGTTGTACATTATATGTAACAAGAATATTTCAAAAGTAAAGGTAATTTAAAACTTAAAATTTAAAAAAAAAACACATTTTTTAAGTCGTTTATTTTCAACCACGCTTTGTTCATCAAACACGGTACAGACATTACTTGTGCTAGTATACACCGTGTAACAAAATTTGTTACATGAAGGCAAGATGATCAGTCTTACGCTCTAGTGCCAGTCCAAGGATGTTTTTATTGAATATTTCTATTATTATTTAATTTAAAGGAAAACTAACAGTTATTACAATTACAATATGAAGTAGAAAGAGTAAACTAACTGAACCAATTAGAGGTTTTCACATATAGAAAATGAAATATTGTCGGGTGAAAAACCACAGTGAAATAAGTCGATGGCCTAACGCACAAACGTGTTAAGTGCGATTTTAGGTATAAGTGAGTTAACTACAATTTTCAAATCTCTTATCTTTTATTCTTATCACAAATTCCAATGCGCATTTGTTGTTTACGCATAATTTGTATTATAATGCAAACATTAGATTGTATTTACTCTAATTGAGTAATCTTGCACTTAACCCATTTGTGCGCTAGGCCATCGAAGTATTTCATATTGACCCCGTCGGGAATCGAACCCGCGACCTCATGCATGGCAGCACAATGTGCTCACCACATTACTAGGTAATACACTTTTTATACGGTTTTATTATTACAACGCAATGCATTGAAAGTGATACATCCTGTATATTATATAACATATAGAATACATCCTCCGGCTATACGTCGCCGTACATAGAATACATACCTGTATATTATATAAAATATAGAATACATCCTCCGGCTATACGTCGCCGTCGCCGTCGGCGTCGCCGTCGCGTCGTAGGGGGACGTGCCACACACAGTAGGTAATGCCTACCTACCCAGCATCGCTCATCCGGATTATCTGACGCACGCAAATAATGGGGCCGTTTGCCGCGGTGGGGAACAAACATTGTGGCTTTGAGTGGTAGGTGGACTATAATAGACGCTTGGCACAGTGCGCTATACACTACAATGTTGGTGGTAGTTGGTACCACGTGCCACTATTGGCTACGGTTGTACTTACAACCCCTAAGCACCAATTATCGCGAAAACGTCTCCGGAAGTCACCCTTTTTAGGAAAATATAAAAAAAGATAGTTGGACAATATAATTCATAAACCGTGTTTTTAGAACCGGGTTGTGATCTAGTGGTAGATGCGAAGACTCCAGATTAGAATCTCTAGGTTTGAATCTTACTTTATTTTCCCATTTTAAACCCGCTCTAAAATTGAAATATTTGAGTATATCATAAGAACTCAAATTCAGTGTAAATAATGACTTTACATAAAACCAAAAGTTTTTTTTACTGTACATAATATACACCGTGTCCCACGATGAGACCGCGAAACTCCGGAGGGTGATTGTTCATGGTATTCTGAGAAAAAAATCCTTATAAAATGTTTTGATCCGGGCATTTCCAATAATTAATTTTAAAAAAGTATTCATAAAAAGCGACGAGTGTAATACTGGCTTCTGTTTGAAGTGCTAGCGGTGGCGGGGTGGCGGTGGGCGGGGAGGAGTGGGGGTCGCTCTGGTACGCCTTGTACGGACATTCAAAATTCGAATTTCATATCTGAAAAATATGTGATTTCTTCGCGCTTATTGGTGCAGGTCACGTGGTGTGTGAGCCAGTTCAAAAATGGACGGTATTACACGCGTGAATTTTTATTCATATTTTTAATATTTTTGAAAAAACTTTATTAAGATTTTTTTTCAGAATATCATAAATAATCACCCTCCGGAGTTTCGCGGTCTCATCGTGGGACACGGTGTATAGAATCACCAAATTAATAGTATCCTACGTATAGTTACGGGTTCCTGTTTAAAGCGCCCACGCATTGCTCGCCAAATTGTTGTTCAAAGACCCAAGAAGCTCCGCCATTCAAAGGGACGAACGTTTAATTAGGGGAGGAGCGGGTGATGCCTTTTGTGTGGTGCACTGCAATACTGCATACCTAGTTCACCCTACCCTACCCTACTCACCTTATCCTACCCTACTCACCTTACCCAACCTTACCCTACCTATGCCTAAAAATTACGTAAAATTAGGGCTGCGAAATCCTAGTCGGAGTCCTGGACTTTCTGGTGTCGACATTGAAAGTATTTTAGTTCTTTGGAGTCGAAATTGAGTTTCAGACTTGTACTATGGGTGTAAAACGACGATAATCTGAAGCTTTGTAAAAAGTAATTACTAGATATCCAGCAAAATCCGTAAAACACTGTTTGGTGATATCCTCATATCTAATACAAACGTTCTCCATAACACATACCTACATAAGTTTTTATCATTATATAATTTACGTAACATTTGATTTAAAAGCCGCATGAATTTAGAAAATGAGCCACAAGAAATTTTAGCGATATAAAATATATAGGTATTCCGAATGAATTGACAAATTTTAGCAAAATGCTTTGAAAATATGATCGCACATAATTCAAACTATTTTATTTAACAGATTTTGATTCTAAATAAGATTTGGTGAAATATATAAACTGAAAAGTCAACTTTAGTGATTTAATTTTCATATATTTTTTAAACTAAACTAACAACCCTGCATACTGCACATTACCACTTTGTGTGTACTATCGGCTTATGGTTGCTATTGCAACATAGTCCTCTGGCCGTGTGGAAATCAGAACATCAAAGCATTGCAGAGGGCTCATATAATCTGATTTCTATTATCAGACTGGAACAACTCATTTGTAGGATTTGGTTCATTAAATTATTACGTATGTGGAATTTGGTTTGGTGAAATAAAGTAATAGAAAATATGAAAAAGAGCCGAATACTATATTCTTTTTTTTTCATTTTTTTTATTTCGAACGATACTTTCTTATCTTTTCTTTTGAGATAGGTCAAAGCTATTTATTTAATCTATACTACTAGTATTATCCACTATCCGGCATCTATTGGTGCAAGGGGCCCTGCACCAAACACCAAATCTATTTTGATTGTTTATTTACTAATTATAAATATATTTTGCTCTTAACAGAGCAGTCGTGGCCACAGCGCTCCAATTATTTACATATTTATTATTTGTTGATTCCTCAGAGATAATATGTAAGATGTATGTGTATAGTAGTGTAGTAAGTTTCTCGATAATATTTAGTTGATTTAAGCATATTTCTATTTTAATTTAACTACCGAGACTGTCAAAGAAATAAACGAATTAAATTAACTCAGAAGAACCTTAGTAAAATACTAATGTAATATAGCAAAGATTCTGAGCCACATTTGGATACCACAACAATAACGTATTGCAGTTATATCAAGAATAACGTATTGCAGTTACCTTATTCAACCAGGAATCATTCGGTTTTTATTTGGAATGGTAACAAGAATAGAACCGCTTGCTGGAATATTCGTAAGAGAATTTATTTCTCACACTATAAATACGAAATTAAGATATTTGAATCAGTGTATTCCTATTATAACATTAAAGCATCTTTGTGATAATTTATAAATATTTAAATGAAAAAAAAAATTTATCATAATAGCTTTAAGATTATTTTTTTATAGCTAAATAAAAATGTATAAACAAACAAACAATGACCTAATAATTTTAGTAGTAGTGTTAGTGTCATGACGGTTTTCTGATGAACTTTTTTCAAATTGATTACTACGTTAACTGACGATACGGAGCTGCCTCTTAGTCACGTAAAAACAAAGAAAACCATCTTGTTTTATTATATTATTTTCATATATATTTTTTCTTCTGGAGAGCGCTTGAAAAATTATTAAACCGTGGCGAAATATGAGACCACGAAGTGGGATATAAGAACGAGTACTTATTAGTGATGGGCAGATCCGAATTTAATTAAGAATCTATTTGTAATCGATTATGGAAATCTTTAAAACATTTCAAATAAGTATTTGTTTAGTTTACGAGCGATTTTTTGTTATTATTAAATTTAATGGGGGGCTTATTGACTGGGCGCTGAACATAATTTATATTTTAACTCGTTTTTTATTTGACAGAGATGGCACGGGCCTGGAGCCCTTACGTAACTTGGGCATGGGCAACGAGCCTGCTATTGCGATATTTGGAATCTAATTCGTATTCCTGTGAATAAATATATTAGATAATTACAAATAAATGTTGTTTTACTTAAGAGCATAACATTACATTATTCTTCTTCGCCTTCATATCATATCCGATCCCTATGTGGAGCGTATGGAATCCACAAACTGCCGACGAATTGTCAACAGTGGACGACCAGGACGCCGAGAACCTGATGCCTTGTAAAATAGGCAAGCATGGTTAAGGCTCTCGGGAGGCAAACGTAGTATATGGCCTAGCCAGCCGAAACGCCTTCGCCGGATGACATTAGATACCAAGAGTTGCTGTGTCCGTCGCCTCATCTCTGTGTTCCTTACAAAGTCAAACCATGTAACGTAGAGGGTGTGAGGCTTACCTGATTTGCTCATCATCCTCAGACGCTCACCTGCATAGCTCAATCAGTTAACAAAAGACTCACAAAAATTTATAGAAGTAAGCAAGGATTGTAAGACCACAGAGTTCAGAATATAAATAAAACAAGGATACAGAATTTCAATGTGTGTAATTTAAAAATAAGTAAGTTCACAAGGTCAAGATGATGTGCTAGGCACGGTAAGTATATAGGTTATAATTTTGACAAGATATAATAAAGATATAATTACAAATATAGGTTGAAAACTTAAGTAATGAATCCATCCATCAAATCATGCATACTGGAATTTACAAATAAAAAGTTGTACGTCGAAGATTAAAGAAAATGCAGTCTAATGTTGAGATGAATGAAGTAATTTGGAGATTAAGAATTTAATTTTATGTAGAGGTGAAATTTTGAAGAGAGGTGAAGAATCCATGTATCGTAAATGTGCAGTGTCCACATCAGGACATGCACGAGGTGAAGCTTTGTGAACCAGTCTTTTGAAGCATCAATTTGTAAGTTTAACCTCACACGTGGTCCGGAAATTTCACGCGTGAGAGATGACAGATATAGGATAATATCTGAGTTCTGTAATGTACCGGTCAGCGTGTGACACTCGGCAACTAGCTCCTAGACACCGATCCGTGTCTAGGCCATTTCAAATTATAATATTATAATATTATGTCAGGGAAGTATAAGGGTATAAAGAAAAAGGGCATTAGACCTGAAAAAAAAGATCAGAGAAACTAGGCTGTAATACGTAGTTTGATTCGGGGATTTAAATTGATAATAAAAAGCTACAACACTTACGAATTCGCCATAATGCCCTCGGTTTTTAGGTTTGGACGGCACGTATAAGAAGTAGCGACGTCCGTACGCCATGACAGTTGCTTTGGAAGGGGATCATAGACAAAAGTCTCAGCGCGAGATTTCATTTGCCATAGAGCAGATTCTTTGGCAATGAAATAAGGCGGAATAACGGGGTCAAAAGTTAAATTGCTATTTTTAATAAGTTAAAAGAAAGTCAGGAATGTCATTCTTACGAGAGGCGTGAGAATAACATGACAACCACCGCACACCTAAAATTCTTCTAAGACACCTATTCTCAAAACTCAGAAATCCGCTGACTTGGGCCCCGGTTAGGTGCCACGATTTACAGCCATAGAGGAGAATAGGTGTGATGCAGGAGTTATAAAAAGCGTCATTTGTTTTTAACCGAGTAAAATCCCGATCTCCAGACAGCTTTCATACTGTTGAATGCGGCGCCCGCTACCTCAAGCCGCACTCCCAGTTCTTTCTGAACTTTGCCGTTTTCTGAACTCTGCCGAACATTATTACTACAGATAAATTGCTTATAAATTCTGAATGGGTAGTTAAAAAAATATTAAAGGTATTTTAAATTCATAACGTCAACATTTTAAGTAGTTCTAGGTGTAATTTTTTTAAGCAACTTTTTTTTAACGCAAGCTCGAAGGATGCCAACGTTGCTTATATCCAGCATTTAAACTAAAAATTCTACCATAATCTGAAAGTTTACTAAGTGGAGGGAAAATTAATAAAAATAAGCAATCTAAATTCGGAAACATGCCATACATCATTCTAAATTGACTGCTTCGAAAAACTCCACCATGGAATAACTATAATTTAAATCTTTGGTATTTAAAATAAAATATAAAATAACCAAAATATTTTACATTCCACTTATTCGAAAAATCGATCATGACGATATCAAAACTGGCTTTCTCCTCACTAGTAAGTATTGCATACTTCCCTCGGGAGATGATTGATCGATCCTGGTCGGAGCAAGATTTGATGTCAGTAGGTAGAGCGGTCGATTCTGGAGCGATCTAAATTGGCAAACATACCACGAAGTTTTTACACGGATTTCACGAATAGCGGCCCCACGATACCCCCTAAAGGCGGTAAATTAGACCTCGTCACGTTAATTCGTTTCCATTAAAATTTTAATTAAAGAAGAAGAAAGATTATGGAGCTGATGAGTTTTTTTTTATGTTACGTCATAGCCGCGGATTCTATGTAAGATAATTTATCATCATCATTCTATACCCAGTCCCCATGCAAAGCATATGAATTGAATTCTGTGCGTCTCCCCATGTCAGGTCCACGTCCACGCATCGTAGTTCCTACTGTAAACTGTCAAACAACCTTATCAGTAGTCAACGTCTAAGACTCTCAATACACATTATTTATGTTTGTTGTTGCTACGCGACGGTTCCAAAGAATAACGTCGGTCGCTTCTGACAAAAATCAAAAAACATTACATGATAATAATTTACACAATATAGTTTATATTTTCAAAGTCTACATAATATCTAAACTATTAAATATTTAAGATGTAAAATTATGAAAACATAAACTTCAAAACCATAAAAACAAAACTAAAACAAAGCGAGTAAAAAAATCTTCGGCAGATCCGAAATAATTGTTCACCGTCGATTTAATAAAAAACTTTTGGTTGTCTGTAAAGTCGGTTTACGGACGAAAATTTTGCGTGATAACGTCATAAGAAAACATTGATGAAAAATAGCATACTTTAATGAATTGAATTGAATTATTATTACTGAATTATCATTATTTTGTATAATATACAAAGCAGAAAGTTAATTGAAAATATTTTTTTTTTTCCATAAATTAACATTTTTTGTTTTTCTTCTTGTGTGCTGCTGCTGTCTTCCTTCTACTCGGACGCATCGGACAATGGAGTGGAAGAGAGATAGATGCGTCACAAACCGAACGCTTAGGCCGATCGTGCCTCTCTATCGCTTGTTCCGCGCTCTCGCTTGCACACTCGGCTCAGGCGGAACGTGACAATGAGTCATGCTTTTTCGTGTCACGTCAAAAAATTATATAACCATTTTGTTAAGTCGAATACCGATATTCGCTATGAAATCCATGTAGCAAACTGTATTTTCATAATTTAATTAGATAAACCATAAACATTGTCATCTGTAGGAAACTGCAAACTCTTACAATGATTGAAAGTTCTTTTAGATAGTGGAATCAGCCTCATCCGAGGAATGCCATTTGCCTATCAGCAGTTAGCGATTAGCTGTTGAATACCGCACTAATGGCATACTGAGAAGCTTAATGGTAGCGTTAGAAGATCATTAGAGACACTTTTTTTCAACAAATATCTATTTTACATTTTACTGTTACGAGAAACATTCAATAGCATGTGATATAATGTAAGCCAATGCGTGTGGTTAGGTTTTTGTCACATTTTTGGTGTCAGTGGATGGATGGTAAAAATAAAACAGGAAATATGGTGTAGGCGTGTAATCTTAAGAAATTTAGACAATCACGCATTTTTCTCAAAACACTGTGAATTAGTGTAGGAATTTAGCGCCTTGCATTGGATGTGGATAGCGGAAAGAAAAAATATACATATTTAATATTTCGATTCTAAACTTTGAAATATTAACTAACTAACTAACCAACCATCACGCCATTTCTCCAAAGGGGTAGGCAGAGAGGAAAAAACGCCATACCACTCTGTCCTGGCACACTTCCCTCGCTTCCTCACATTCATACATCTTCTCATGCACGCAAGTCGATTATCCAACTTTTCGCACGACCACAGTATTTGTTGTACTTGATGATGCCAAGTCTCTCTCGGCTATCATCGACTTAATAATAACTATCGATAAATCATTTTGGCCGTGCTTTCATCATTTATTCGCACCACATGCCCAAACAATCGTAAATGAATAAATATTTTTAATACAGGTCAGCAACCCTTTATTTTTCTAGGTAGCTTAAACATTCATATACGTAGTTTTTTCTAAATACAACAGATAGGACACCTTTATAAAATTTTGAGAAAAATACTGCTTACAAGCATTTATGGCAGGATATTTAGAAACATGCCGGCCTATATTTAAAAAATTAAAATTATTGACACTGACAGGAATATATGTTATGGAACTCTGTCTCATTGTTAAAACAAGACCAGATGATTTTTGCAAACTTGAAAAAATACACGATCATAACACCAGAAACAAAAATAAATTACAGATACCCCTAACAAAAATACACATGTGTTTCAAAAAGGGCCTTATTTTATGGCAATCAAGGTATATAATAAGTTGCCAAAATATATTAAAGATCAAGCAGACATAAGAGTTTTTAAAAAAATGATAAAAAATTATCTAATAAACAATTGTCATTACAGTATGCAGGAATATTTTGATAACCCATAACATTATTATATAATATTGGGTATCTTATTTAGTTTCTTCTTTTGTCATATTTTATTTTAGGTTTATTTTTTTGTATTATGGTTGACTGGAAGAAATAGTCTAGAAGCTATAAGTCCGCCAATTGAATGTAAAATGTATATTTCCTTACCTTCAATAAAGATTTTTATTATTATTATTAATTATTATTATGTTGGGTGGCACTAAGTAGGTACTAAGTATATTTTTTAATAAGACACAAAAAAGAAAGAGTATCTTGTGGCAGAAGAAATACGTCACGCGTGCGACGCGGAACATAGCAAGATCTACCGAACTCTACCGAACGCTATCGAACAATGACGAGAGACATTTTAACCTTCATCGTGACTCCACGTCGCTTTTGTACAAATTTCTTGCCGCCAAATGGTGTGGCAATCTTAATTCATTTCGCACTTTTCCATTTTCATAATTCATGTCAATCTTAGTTAAGTTTTCATTTTATTTCCTTTCATGTAACTTCTGTGAAATAGATGTGCATTAGAAACAGTAAGTACTCTTTCATTTCTCTCTGTGAACCCCACATAAAGCAATCACCACTAGAGGTAACTTAAGTGGTGGCTTAAATCTCACACCCAACCCAAAAATTGTGTTTTGATAACTTTTCAACCTTTTTGTGCAATATTCGTGAATAATTCTGTTCACCATGTGTTGCATGGCAGGTAGGTGACTAACAGACGATTAATTGGTCGCCCCGTGTCTTGGATTCGGTCACGATACGGCATCACGCGTCGCGTCGTCGCACAAGACATTCTCATGACATAAGATACCCACCTCATTTTGAGCACTTTATTTTGACTTGGTAAGACGCTAATAGCGTAATTTAATACGTTTTTGCAACGGAAGATATAATCAACAAGTTGCAGCTGATATCTTTGTACCAGGTGAAAATGCATTGCCAAAAAATTCAAATATTGAAATCAAATATTTCATTTTTGTGAGTATAGGTGCGTTGATTCTTCGGCCGATTAAATTTAAAGAAAAAGTACATAAAAATGAGCATTTTTCTTCATGTTGATTATATTCAAGAAGGTTGAACTATATTTATACATGTTAAACAAATTTTAAATATGTTACTGTTAAATTCGAACAACAGTTTTCGGAGAAAATCATTTATCTCTTTTCTGTCATATTTAATAGTATTGCATAGAAAAAGAGGTTTTACGAAAATCGAGTAGCTAGATTGGGTCAAAAAACACATTTGAGCCCTTATGATATACTCAAATATTTCAATTTTGGGGCTGCTTTCAAATAGTCAGAAATAACTGTGCCAGAAAGCAGGAAACAAGTTGTGCTGGAGTGGGATTCGAACCTTGATATTCTAATCCGGAATCCTCGAATCTACCACTAGACCACAACCCGGTTCATGAATTAATTCAGTTCATTTTTCATTTTCAGTTATCGATCGAAAATGTTAATTATTGCTATGATTTTAGAGTTTTATTTTAATTTGTGCTAACTTGATAACATTCCAACACAATATTCAATTTTTTTAAATCATTATTGATTTTTTTTTTCCCAGGAAGATATTGTTTTATCTTTATTTTAAACCAAGTCAAAATTATCTGTTCTACATATTTACGTCACTGTTATTTGTTTTGATGTTACATTTAAATTGTTTTTTTCAATTCAATATAAATAATAATATGCTGTAGTCCTACTGACAAATCGACAAGTTTCCATCACCCAAAATGAAGCTATTCAGGTTCTTTACAATCCAGTTTGATTTCGGTTCTATCGGATATTGTAAGGGCCAGTTTTATAAACATCCGTTAGTCAAGCTTTACACAAGTATAAAGTTAAATTTCGTATAAAACCCGATTTTCCGTTTTATGGAACGCTGGTAAAGTAATTTATCCGTTACCATCTACCGAAACTATTATGAAGCGTTAAGATTCCTAACGATCCGTTTTTCGTTAAAATGTCAAATATTCAGCGGCCATATTGAATGGATTCCAATAAGAAATTATTGTTCAAAACTATGAAATAATAGCGTCATAAATGATAAAATGACTAACTTTTAACTTTTAACAACGATCACGAATAATTTAAAGGTAATCTAGACTGCAGATTATAGTTTTTAGCTTTAAAGTGTACATATTGACTTCTAATTGTCACGATCTGACGAGTCAGATTTTCGAGTTTCATAGACAAATTAACTAACTAAACTAACTAACTAACCACCACGACATTTCTCCGAAGGGGTAGGCAGAGAGGATAGAAAGCCACACCACTCTGTCCTGGCATACTTCTCTTGCTTCCTCCACATTCATACATCTTCTCATGCACGCACGACGATTATTCCGACTTCTTACATGCCCACTTTCAAGCACTTGTTTTACTTGATCATGCCATGTCTTTCTCGGCCTTCCTTGACTTCTACATCCAGGCACAGTCGCATCATATATTTTTTTAGCCGTTCTTTCATCATCCATTCGCTCTACATGACCGAACCAACGTAAAAGACCTTTCTTAATTTTGTCGATAATGCTTATCTCAGCCTTGCATTCTGCTCTAATTTCAACATTAGTGCACCTATCATACATACGAGGTCTGTTCAAAAAGTATCGCGAATTTTATATTTTTTCAAAAAGTATTTATTTATTAATGAATATCTATTTTGTCCCCTTCAAAGTAATTCCCCTCGGATATAATACATTTATGCCAACGTTTTTTCCAATCCTCGAAGCACTTAAAAAAATCATTTTTTGTGATCTTGTTCAGCTCCTCCTTCGATGCCGTCTTTATCTCCTCAATCGTGGCGTAGCGTCGTCCTTTCATGGGCCTCTTCAGTTTTGGAAACAGGAAAAAGTCACAGGGGGCCAGGTCTGGGGAATACGGTGGCTGCGGCGCTATTACTGTGTTGTTTTTGGCCAAATATTCGCGCACAAGCAACGATGTGTGTGAGCAGGGGCGTTATCATGGTGCAAAAGCCAGTTTTTGTTCTTCCACAAATCCGGGCGTTTCTGGCGGATTGCTTCGCGCAAATTGCGCATAACTTGCAGGTAATATTCCTTATTGACCGTACTACCCTGTGGCAAGAACTCATGATGCACCACGCCCCTGCAATCGAAGAAAACTGTGAGCAAAACTGTGATCCATTTTTTGGAATAGGCAAAAATCGAAGACGAGCCAAAACACATCCAAGCAAAACAGCTGTCAAAAATTAACTAAACATTCAAAATGTCCGACCTTGTCAGCATAAGTAAGGGACGTGAGTACCAACATAACGCTACAAAAAAATCAAAAATCAAATATACGTAGCCCGCGGAAATTCAAAATTCGCGATACTTTTTGAACAGACCTCGTAGTTTTACCACACATTCGCCTGAGAAATCGCATTTCAACTGCATTCAATCTACTTTCACCCTTATTTTTCCAACTCCATGCTTCGCTTCCATACATAAGGGTTGGTACCAGAACTCCATTATGCACTAGACAAATTACTAATAAAATATAGAAATGTGGGCGTGATAACTTGGATTGGTACTGAAGCGTACCTTCATGTAATAAAATATCAGTAATAAAGATCAGTAGTACAATATGCAGTGCCCTATGCACCATTAGGTGTAGATAAGGGAAATTAATAGTAGTAGTAATGTGAGCGTGGCGAGGGCGTGGCTTATGGATAACGAATCGTTATTGAAGTTTTTAATGCTATAAACAGCTAAAGGTTTGTAGCGCTAACGGACGTTTGATTTCTTGTTTATTAAACGGGCCCTAAAACAACTTAGTAGAATCTTATACACATTATAATCCTTGCCCAGGAAAATATTAATTATCGAAAAAGAATTTTGCCCCGTTCCGCTACCAACGAGCCCCGGAATAATTTATCTCGATTTTCCGGTCGTTATTAATATTTCGGTGTATAGTGTACGGCCATACAATCTCCTTAATTACAACAGATAATAGCCGAAGCTGACGCCAAACTTGGCCCACAGATCGGTGAATTTAAATGGCCACATTAAACCGTATTGTTTAAATTTAAAGCAAGGTAAATTTTAACAAACAAATTATGATGTTCTCTGATATCTATGGATTTTTAAAATTATATTTAATGGTTTTACTATGGACTGGCACAAAAGCGCGAGACTTGACATCTTGCCTTCCTTCGTGTAATGAAAATTGGCGTCATCGTTAGATATAGGAACACTGCATGATGTACTTTTTGGACCTCTAAATAGTTCGGATCTTGCCGTAGAATTGTTTTTAAATAAACCTGGCTATTACACTTGCCATATCTCTTACCTTTGTTCCGTTTACTTGTTTAAGCACTACTTGCGTGCTAAATTCTCAAATGATTCGTATAATTGCAAATAACAACACAGTGTATTAATACCTTGGTTACCTTAGACTGGCTCTGAAGCGTAAGACTGATCATTCCTCATGTAATAAAAATAATCAAGATACACTGCACTTGGTGTTTCAATGCAGTGCCCTATGCAACATAAGAAGTGCATTTTGATATTTTTAATTGTCATAATTCTACATTTGAAAAGAAAATGATCGTGAATCGAACCCGAAACCTCCGTACCGTCATTCCAGCACTTTAGCTGTACGCTACGGAGGCCTCCGACATTAAAGTTGTACAACCCCATTAAAAAAGGGATGAATGGGGCGAAATGGCTTTGTTGATAAAACTACTTTACGCGACACGGTATCAAAGTTCCGTTGATCCATTATAGCACTTAATGAACCCACGGGGCACCCGGGAAATTGGAAGGGGAAACAAATACAAAGTATTCCTGCAAACACTAAGTAAAATAATTATTCATAACTGGGCGCATTTTCAGTTGAAAGCTATAAAAAAAAACATTAACCTGTAAAATGCTCTCCTTGACAGGGGTAGCCCAGGGAGAAATGCATTTAAAATAACAATATACCATACAACTGTTATGTACTCATATAAAAAAATAACTAACTAAAACGTTGGTTAAAAGGACATAATGTAATAAACAACATGATGTTATAAAACTGGATTTTACTACCGTACACATATTAATAACCTACCGGAATTCGTATCAAAAAGGTTCTGAGAAAATTCTGTGACCTCGAATGAAAAAATTCAAAGGATTTTAATAAGCGAGAAATTATAATTCATATGAAATATTTTACTCAATCCTTATTGAAAGCCAAGAAGCTGCGATCGCGATTAAAAGCGAACTTTTAGTTAGGTATCTACAATAATTGACATCTCAACAGAGACGAAGTTTGGAAGGAAATATGGATATCTAGGCGCTTCGGAGGGTCTATGATTATTGTTGGTGGGGTTAAGCGGCCATATGATATATCGCCTGAAAATATCTGTCGCTATGAGCTAATTCATAAAACTTATATGTATGTACGGTGAATCGGCGCATTACTTCACATGTGAGTTTTCTCTGCCATCTATCGGGAAAAATGCGAAGCGCTTCTAGGAATTTAGTGCCTCACATCATCGAAGAAAAAAAAAATAATAGTCCTATGTCAAATGCGGATTATCTAAAAAACATCATACATTATCATCATTATCGTTATTCCATATCTATTCACTGAGTGGAACACATATACTCCATACATAGTAGGTACCTCCCTAAAATTTTCATCTCGAAAATTTGATTTAGTTTTTATCGATTATTTAATCACTCGTGTTGTAGAATCCCGTTGTAAATCGGTCTCCAAGAGAAAGCGAAGACAAGGAGCAAGGAGCAAGGACCAGCCGTGCGGGGTCTTTATAACTCATATTAATTTTCCAAAAGACTTCACAAAGGGGGCCTTTATTCATTTCCATCATTCATTTTTGAAGCGAAAATAAATCAACAGAATTTTAAAAGGAAAGGAATTTCATAAAGGGTAACTTGCATACATTCCTGGATATTCTTTACTTACGTAGTTTCACTTATTGTACCAATTCTATGCCTCTCCATAAATAGGTGCGGATAAGTAATGACTGAGTCCAGAGATCGTCGGTTCGAATCCCCACTTCGACACGACTTGATTCCTATTTTCAAGCACAAGCCGCTTAGGCTTTATTGGAAATAGTATTTACAAATTGAAATATGTGTAAATATAATAAGATTGCACAGATTTCTTTTTATTTAAAAAAAAAATATATATATGTTTTTTTTAAATATCAGAATAACATATAGTTTATATAATATAAATTAAAGTCATACAACTCCCTGACTATCTACTATGCTCTACGTTAAATATGGTTTACATGAAAAAATAACATTGAAACAAATATTTCATATCGACCCCGGTGGAAATTGAGCCTGCGACCTCACGCAAGGTAGCCCAACGAGTTACCGTCATACCTCAACTACGATACGAAGAAGCCTCAACTACGATACCTCAACTACGATACGAAGAAGGTGAAGGGATATAAAACCACGGGACAATCTTATGAAATGTTGACGCAATCCTCTATCGTTTGGGATTGGTTTTATCTTCCCCTGACGGTAATTTGATCTATCAAAGAAGAAAATATCTCCTACGAGTACCTGCCGTGAGATTCTGTTTGCTTAGACTTAATGGAAAACGAGAAACCTTCGAAACGTTTTTTCATCAAGGCAGATATAATTTGACACTGTCTCCTTAAATAATATTTAGGCTCCGATCGTCAGGTAATTTATTACTTCGGTCTCTTAAGGGCTTGTTTTATAAACAAGCAATCAAATTTCCGTTAATGCTACGAACCTTCAACTGTTTATACACAACATTTTTAATGACGATTCGTTATCCATAAGCCACGCCTCTGCCACGCCCACGTTTCTTTATTTTATTATTTGTAATTTATCTTTAAAACTCAAAAATCTGAACTGTCAGATCGCGACTACGTCAATATGTAAACTTTTTACACAAAAAAACTATAAATCTGGAGTCTAGATTACCTTTAAATTGTCGTTTATCGTTGTTTAAACTTATTTGAAGTAAATAAATTTATCAATTTTGCTGCCGCATTTCACAGTTTTAAGTAAATCCTATTGAAACCCATCCAATATGGCCGCTGAATATTTGACATTTCAACGAAAAACGGATCGTTCGGAAACTTAACCACTCACGATAGTTCTTGTAGATAGTAACGGATAAATAACATTACGAGCGTTTAACAAAACATAAAATCGGGTTTTATACGAAATTCAACTTAAAAATGGTATGAATCTTGACTAGCGGATTTTATAAAACCGGCTCCAAGGTTATTATTGTACAACAAATAAGAGGCAAAAGAAGTTGAGAAAGAAGAAGCAAGTTTTTACATAAGCGAATGAAAATCTAGACATTTAAAAATCTTGGTAGGTATCTTTGAATTGTAATCAGTGAATTAAAAAGTAAAATGAAAAGATGCTGATTTTTAGAATGTTGACTTTGGAATACCATGTTTTTTAAGTAATTTAACTATCGTTCAAATTATTCATTTATCATCAATTAACTCAATGTTTGTAGCACTCACTTTGTAGTTTTCCATAATATGAAATTAAACAACTTTTGTTTTAAACTACTTTTTTAAATTTTTTTAATGAATGTGGTCATGTGGAATGTGGAATAGTCGGAATTCGGAATATTCGCCGGCCGAGCATGAGATAGTGTATGAATGTGGCGGAAGAGAAGGAAATGTGTCATGATAGAGTGGAGACTCTCTGTCTTCCCAGTGGGAAATGAATGATGGTTAGTTAGTTATTAAAAAATAAACCCGAACTCAAAAATTTCACGGTGTTAAGCCGGTGTATAGTAATTACGTACATCACAACCCGTTATATGCTAAAAAATTAAAATTCATGAATAAACTCAGTCTTATTATGAAATATTTGTTGGCACTGGCTTAAAATAACATCACTGTTAAAAATCCAATACTTTAGAACGCAATAACAAAAACAAACATTAACAAGCCTCGAAGTTATGGAAGAAAAACATAAAACGTTCAATATTCTACCTGAAAGCTGAATAAATATTTGCTTTACTTATGCAAACACTCACAACTCCACTGGAATCACCAAAGGGCTACGAAGTTTTTTTACGAATAACAACTTCAAATTGTACACTGTGATTAATAAAACTTTTGACAGCTTTGATTTTCACATGACTAGACGAAAATATTTATGTCATTTAAAATGAAAAGTAATGAAATTGAAAAGTGATACAAAGTGGGATAAGTCATTGAAGTTACGAAATTGAAAAATCATTAGATGTGATGATATTTAAGTAATCAAATTTGGAGAAAGAGGAAGCAAAGCTGTCAGCAAAAAAAAAAAATATTTAAGTATTTATAT
>JAGVSP010003157.1:0-24108 GCA_022494985.1 Micrasema minimum | reverse complement strand
TGATCGCTAGTTTTATTTCTTTGTGTTTGTTTACAAACAGAATAGGTACACGTAATGTAGGATGGCACATGGGAAGTTTTTTAAATTGGAATGTACTTGACCTAAAGGAGTGGTAGAGGGAGGGGAGAATAGTCATCCTCCTCGGCATAGCATACCATTTCAGTAGTTGTTATGGAGCAGTGGACCACCAACGCATCCACGAAATAACATGTTCCCTGGTCGCCCCATTTCGCGTTTCGGTGACGTTCCATGGCCGCCAAGATCCCTGGACTTATCCTGTTGTGATTTTTTTCTCTGGGGGTATTTAAAGGAACGTGCGTGCGATTGACCAAAAAGTGTTGGGCAGAATTTTGGATGCTTTCTGGCGACGGCGCGGACGACTTAAAACCTGTATTCAAACGGAAAGCCGCCGCCTGATTGATATAATTTTTCATACCTAACTATGGCAAAGAAATTAGTCTTAACTTGGTTTAAATAAATTTTCTTTTTTTGAAAATCAACTAAGTAGGTACTGTTTATATTGAAAACGTCCAGTTCCCATATGTCACCCTGTGTATTACAGTCCCCATGTGTCACCCTGTGTATTACAGTCCCCATGTGACACCCTGTGTATTACAGTTACCTACAAGTTGACTTGTATTCCTTTTATGATCAAATTACATGACTTTGTTATTTTCCTTACTGCACTGTATTTTCCTTCATGGTCTTCAGATTTTATTTATTATTCGTTATTTTATTTGTACGGATTGCGTAAAAAAATAGCCGATTGTGTAAAATAATAGAATAAAATAATTTTTTTTTTTACTTCCATTCCTAATACATAGAGAATGGTTATTTTTTTAAATTTCTTTGCTTCGAATGAGAATGATACAGACCAGGTTTATCTTAAGACGAAAAAAAAGAAGAAGACTTGTAATATTTTTGCTCTTAATTAAAAGTTACAAACTCCTAGTTATATCACAAACTAAATCAATACTAAGTACTTGCATTTTATAACAAAGTATAATGCAAACTTTCCCCTAGAGCGGAATAAAACGAAGTTACTTTATCGACGGACAATAAAACAGCAACGCGAGCATATTCGAGAATAAATTTAACTTAAATGTAATATTGGTAGAGGGTTTATAGGATCGAAAGAGCGGTGAAGTAGAGAAAATATATTAAATTTCCTTCTGGCATCGTATTATACAAAAAATAAGGAGATTTGCAGCTTTTTGTTTTTTCCTCTGAAAATCAACTGAAATGTTCCCACTGATAGTGTGATTTATGGATTGTTTATCGCAGAAATGACACTTTTTGATACCATCTTTTACAAGCACAAACTTTGAAGAGGAGCCACAAATAGTGACGCAAGCGCGGGAAAGCTTTTACCCTACTTCATCCCCTCGACGAGAGAGAGTTGGAAATAAAATGGGTAGAAAACATACCCGAGTAAAAAGGATAACCTATAACCGTACAACAAACCAAAAGTTCGTGGAATTCTAACGTTTTTTTTACTTTCATTATTTACTTGTGTAATAAATACAATTCTTGCAGTTTTGTCTACGAAGTGCACAAGTAATAGGGGTAAAATGTTTCAGTATTTCAGTCTTCAGTCAACCTCTAGTCGGAGGGGACGCGTCACGCGTGAAACTTCTGTTACAATATCGCTCGTGAAAATATTCTCGATGTTTTATCCAACATGAAAATGTAATAACAATTACAATTAATTAGGACAAGCGCTTAATGGATAATGACATAATGGATTTTAATTATTTACCCCACAAAATGGCAAATATATATGCGAATTCGCATTAATTAAAAGTTAAATGTGTTGAAAATTACAAGTAACAAATATTTAAATTAATATCATTTTTCGTAAAAGTTTTGTTTTCACGATATTAATTATTGAGAAAATTAATGACTTGTTCAACTTTTTGTAATAAAACAGTCAAATAAAAAGCGTAATAAAATATATTGTGTGATTAGTGTAGGTAAAGTTTGCACATTCCTATGTAGGTGCAAGTTGTGTGGATCCAGTACATCATCAGGGCAGTCCTCGGGAGGTCATGATGGATGCAAGAAGAGCAGCAGCCTCCGTGCTCCTTATACTGACAGTTGCCATACTGTCATCAGCTGATGGTGAGCAACTTTTCAACACTGAATTTATTTATATTCTAGTTTTTCAAAGCATGCAAAATTAATGATAAATTGTTTTATAGTATTATTTATTTACTGTTGTTTAATTACAGCATGTCAACTATTTTAATCACGGTATTTCAACTATTATAATAACTTAATTAATAAGTTAAAACTAGTACAAAAAACAGTACATACTCTTTATGTGTTAATAATTATAAAATCTTTGACTGCTATAAAAAACAAAACAAGCATTTCCCATTTTATTTATTTTAAATTTAACTTATTTGTTATTCAAAGTTTTAAGCAATTCAGATTTTATTTATTAACAATTCATCACAAATTAATCATCGTTTAAATACCCAATGAAAATTTAAAAATTTGGCTAACTGACCATTGATAAACAGTTAACACTATTAATTTATAAAAAAAAAAAATTCGTATAGGTTTGTCGTGGAATCTAAAGTTTATCATCCGAAATGGATATCCAACTTTAAATAACTTTACTATCCGATGTTTTAGTTCTCAACAAAGCATGTTTTGAGGTTTTCTATTTACATAATACATTCCAAAATAAAAAAGTAATCACATTATTGCTAAGCAATTTTCTCAATGGATGACAGAGTGTTCACTTGTGAAGCGTCGCGCCATTTTACTGTATATTGGCAGATATGGATATCAAATACTAGGTGAAATGGGGAATGTTGTAATACATCAAGTGGCCACTTAACCCAGCCAATGACAGGTCATAAGCCCTGTAAACGCCTAATTATCCATAATCCCTTCCAAACTTCTCGTCTCTGTTGAGATGTCAAATTGTAATTATTAGCCCGTAATGGGTGAAATCCAGTTTTTGTCTATAAGTATTTGGACACACTCAAAATTTTGTTTACATGATTTTTAGTTCGTAATTCGATTATTTCGCACAAATGACCCACGATACGTATAGTAAATTTTTACTGCAAAGGAAAAGTTTCGTTAATAATTAAATTATTGCCAACTAAAATACTGAATTTAAATACCGTAAGTATTAAAATATTAAATTACTACTACTATTACCACCTTCCATTAACTGCACCCAGTGCTACATAGGGCACTGCATTGGTACACCAAGTGCAGTATACATTGATCATTTTATAACACGAAGGAAGGATGGTCAGTCTTACGCTTCAGTTCCAGTCCAATAGAAATATCAATATGAAAATCACATGTAAGACAAAACTTTTAAATACCATTAAAAAACATGAACATTTGTATTATGATTTGTAGAAAAACAAACCATATTTCATGAACGTTTTTTTCTTGTAAGAACAATTGATTTTGCTTGTAAGAGATTCTTCAGTTTTTTGTACCTACTTGAGTGGTTTCAAAATACTGCCAAGGTTTGTAATATATTCACAATACATTAGATACATTTCAATTACTTAATACATTAAGATTTATTTACTGATCAAATACCAATCAAATCAAACGATCTTTAATTTGGTTGATTAACGACCGAATTCCAAGAATTGGTTTCATTACAATTATTTTATTTCCAATCAACTAGAGTAGTCGTAGGAGGCGCTGTGAATAATATTATATAATATTACTTGATGATTGAAATCAAAGCACTTTCTATTTAATCTTTCTTCACTAAAAATAATGTATAAAAACTTCAAACGGTCAAAGAAGTAATATAGATTTGTCTTTCACTATTTTAAACCAACCCACCATGAAATTTCATTTAACTTTGTATTGAAAACTAAAAGCAATATAAATTGTTTGATGTTTCGACTGCTGATTTAATTACCGTTTTAACTCAAATAAACGTGATTGAAAATTTTATAACCTTTACAAATTATTAATTTTCAAACTTTGCCGTTGAGTTCACAATCGAATAAATCGTAATATTATTACATATGACATATACAATTTATACTATATCTATAGTTGTTTATTCCTTTCATTATTTTCATAGAATAACTATTTTCTTTTGAACAACATTTTTGACAAATTTTGACAAATTATATATTATACCCATGCTGGGATGATATCAGATATTATTGATATCCCAACAGAGACAGAGAAACTCTGAAAACGAATGTGTCTGTTATTGGCTGGGTTAAGTGACCACTTAATGTACTACAACATTCCCCATTCCGCCCATCATCTGACAACCATATATGACAATTTTTTTCTAGAGTTTCTCTGTCTCTTTTGGGATATAAATAATTATTTTCTTGTCTATGACACTAAACTCGTCGTCTATCATTAGATAGATATGGGTATTTTGCATGACGTACTTGTCTAGTGGATGTCTTGATAGTCCAGCTCTGGTTGCAGAACTGTCTCTAAATGTACCTGGCTATCGTCACACATCTCACTCTTTGTTCCATGTACCAGTTTTTCGTACTAATATTATCTAAATTCGATTGAAATAATAAAATTAATATATTGGCTAACTATCCCATTTAAATATAGTTTCCTTAGAGTAAACATATAATATATACTCTAAGATTGTTTCAGTATCGGTATTCCCCGGAAGAAATGGTTTTTCAGTTTACTTTGATTCATTGTTTCCCAACAAAAAGTGATGTACGAACTACTACTACTACTTTCCCGTATCCGCACCCAATGGTGCATAGGGCACTGCATTGGTACACCAAGTGCAGTGTATCTTGATCATTTTATTACATGAAGGCAAGATGATCAGTCTTACGCTTCAGTACCAGTCCAAGGTATCACACATTAAATAAATATTTCATGTTGACCCCCTATGGGAATCGAACCCGCGACCTCAGGCACGGTAGCCAAATGCGCTACCACTATGCTACGAGGCGGACAAATGTATTAAAATTTCAATAAATTCCTTTTTAATTTTACTGTAAGCTTCTCTTACAAAAAATATTTTTATTATTTTACTAACTAACCGTCACGCCGTTCACCCGAAACGGTAGGCAGGATAGAATGCCAAACCACTCTGTCCTGGCCCACTTTCTTTGTTCTCATGCACGCACGCTGATTATTCCGGCTCTTCACATGACCACTTTAAAGTATTTAACAATATTTTAGATATTATGTTAAAATCACTGTGGACGAATGGGTACTGGTATTACCACTACTCTCCTTTTTTTGCGCGCATTAGTGCATAGGGCTCTGCATTGGTACACCAAACGCAATGAATATTGATAATTTGTTGTACGAAGGCAAGATTAGTTTTATGTTTCAGCACCAGTCCAAGGTATCATTTATAATTTGTAACACCGGAAGGTTATTAAAGAAAAAGCATAACTATTAATTTATATGTTATCTTGTTATCTGCAGTTTCCCCCTTCCTAAACCAAAGTAAGGTAACGTTTACCCGCTGATCCACAGTCAGAAATAACGTGGGTGGGCGGGAAATTGAGTGATGAAAAATGGTTCCGTTATCTCAACTTGTCAGCCGATTATCTTGTCCGCCGACAAAAAGGTCGGAGGCCGGAGGTCAGACCTGAACTCTGAACATCCGCCAGCCTAATCTGACAATCAAAAGTCAATCCCATTTCGCCCACCCCCACCACGAATCACCCTTTTACTTTCTATGAAAATTACTTGTTTATTAAATAGTATTTTGTTATCATCAACCAAAATCAGATTAAACGAAGGTACTAGATACACTTACTTTATTTACTTTATAGGTGGATACATGATTTTAAACAAAACATTTTTCAAATTTAAATTTCCACGGCCTTCAGAATACAGATTATGTATTTTCTTTGATATTATGCCCTGTTTTTGGGTCCACAGCCCGACTGCGACACGGTACAAACTCCTCACACTTAAATACACATAAGACAATACATCAACCATGAAGATGGACACTGCAATGTGCTCCGAAAAGTCGGCAGCACAAATCCCACAAACACGGCATAATATCCCAGAAAAACTAAATCTGTATTTATCAAATTTCAACATAAAAATTAGTTGTCAACAATAATAACAATATTGGGTTAAATAAACAAATTTCGGAAACCGATCAAATACTGTACGATTCATACTTTATAATTGTTTAATGCTAGGTTTTTCCATTAAAAATCCTCAAAGTCGTGTTCGAGATACGCCTTTCTGAATGATGGACGACGAATTAAAAACAAAATTAAAAACAGATTTAATAAAAAATGCCCTTATTTCAAAATCATCTTGGCCTGGAGCTTTTGTATAAAACAGGTTACATACTGGTTTCATTTTAGAGATTTTTTTCCAAAAATATTGACCCAATAGATCGAACATATTATTTGATAAATGTATCAAATGATACAACTATTATGATAGCCGTTTGTATATTTTACCAAATTATGAAATATTGATATAAAAACAAACTTCGTTTATATAATATGATGGTTTCTTGGATTCAATGAAGTGAAGGTGGATTCCTTTTACGATAATTTATTATCAACCTACATGAGCCGCGACTCACTTATAGGAACGTAGAGATTCACGACCCTCTAATGCTCAATGTTAGGGAGGTTGAAAGATAGGCACTACTTAATAAGCATAAGATATTTACTAAATTAAAAATTACCTACATGTTTAATGGTTCGTTTTACTAAAGCTAAATTAAGCTTCATCATAACAATTAAGGCATATAGGTACTCATTTTTGTTATTAATATTAAAGTCACTCACTTGCTTATCATTGTAAACTTTTCAATTAAATTAAACAACTTTGTTTTAATTTCACTTTATTTATAGGAAAATTGTTAATTAGTTTCAACAATGAGAATAATAGAACTCTGTCAATCAAAAACAAAATAATAATATTAATAATTTTTAAACATTAAGTAAAAGTCCTATTTTCAATATCTTTACCATCAATAAAATTCCCCTACTCAAATTCCCTGCCCCTATCCATACCCCCACCACCACCCATAGCCCCTCCCACTAATTAAGTGCAACTTACTATAACCGTTTGTTTCACTGTCAGATTTTTATTAGCTCTGATAATAAGATATTATCGAAACTAGTTAGTAATTTTTCCATAAATTCATCACCATTGGGTGCGGATAAGGGAGTAGTAGTACCTAGTAGTATTCATTATTTATAATGAAAGTAAGTCAGATTTATGAACAACATTTTGAATGAATACAAATACTTGTAGACAAATTACTGGATTATACCCATGCTGGGCTGATATCAGATATTATTGATATCTCAACAGAGACAGAGAAGCTCTGGAAACGAATGTGGGTTATCTAGGCGTTTACAGGGCTTATGACCTGTCATTGGCTGGGTTAAGTGGCCACTTGACGTATTACAACATTCCCCATTCCGCCCGTCATCTGACAACCATGTATGACAAATTTTTGAAAAAAAAAATAAATAAAAAAATGCTTTAACTATATTCTCAATAGATGTCACTATAGGGAAAGAATATTAAAAATATTCAAAATCCGTCGAAAACACAACTCGCAGGTGGATTATTCTGTACAAAACTTAGATATATACAAGTTTCAAAAATTTGTCATACATGGTTGTCAAATGACGGGCGGAATGGGGAATGTTGTAATACATCAAGTGGCCACTTAACCCAGCCAATGACAGGTCATAAGCCCTGTAAACGCCTAGATAACCCACATTCGTTTCCAGAGCTTCTCTGTCTCTGTTGAGATATCAATAATATCTAAGTCAGATTTATTTTGGGTACAGCGAGTGGTTGAGGGTTGCTAGTTGAGGGAAGCGGGAGGGAGAGTTACTGGGAATACAGGAATACGGAGTGAGTCGGATAAATGAATTCAAAATGATGAGAGTAATCGTGTAAGCTGTTAGAATGTGTAAAGTTTTAATCTGTGAAACAATGTTAATCCGTTAGCCGTGTTATGGCGTGTGGCGGAGATAATTTTGTCAGCTGCGGTGGTAGTCCACTCCTAGTGGAGGGCCACTAGAGCTGGGTTACGTGGGTGTGTGTCTACAGCCAACCCTTTACTTTGGCGAGCTAATTTAGGGTGCGAATGTTATTTATTGATTACTTTTATGTTTTGTCAATATAACATATTTTGAAAAATCACAAGGGTTAAAAGTTTAATAATATATTGAAATGTGATAGGTTGAAAATTTCTTTTCATGTAATAAAAGAAAATTAGCTCTTAGTACAACAGAACAATACAACATGTCCCACGTATATTTTGCTATGCTTTTTTTGGTCCTGCTCATGCGTTTTTATGTTGATATAAATATTGTTATTAAAAATAAACGTTTGCTATATTTAAATTTATCTTCATTAGACAGGACTTTATCAGACTGGAGATATACATAATATACACCGTTTCCCACGATGAGACCGCGAAACTCCAGAGGGTGATTATTCATGATATTCTGAGAAAAAAATCTTAATAAAGTTTTTCAAAAAACTCAATTCTAATTTCTTAAAAAAATGATTAAAATATGAATAAAAAATTCACGCGTGTAATACCGTCCATTTTTGAACTGGCTAACACCACGTGACCTGCACCAATTTCAGATATGAAATTCGAATTTTGAATGTCCGCACAAGGCAAGGCGTTCGGTGACCAGAGCGGACCCCCACTCCTCCCCGCCCACCGCCACCCCGCCACCGCTAGTATTTCAAACAAAAGCCAGTATTACATAGTCGCTTTTTATTAATACTTTTTTTTAATTAATTATTAAAAATGCCCGGATCAAAAAACTTTAAAAGGATTTTTTTCTCAGAATACCATGAACAATCACCCTCCGGAGTTTCGCGGTCTCATCGTGGGACACGGTGTACATCAAAAACAAAATCGCTAATCAGTCAAATGAACATAAAGTGAAAGTATACCATGTATTTTGATGTTATTTCATACAATTTATTGTGATATATTTTGACATTATTTTCAGTAAGTTATTAAATCTCCTTGTTTTGTGAGCGTTCGGATTACTGAGATCCGTGTTTCTTCTCGTGTCGGGGGGGTCCAGCCATCAGTCAGCTCGAGTACAGCCTCCGCCGGCATACGTCACCGTCACGCGGCGATAATTCACCGCCCGGCCCCAGAGTGGGTCCCCACAGCTACCCACAACATGTAGGCCAGAGAATAGACTCGGGAGGTCGGGAATCCGAGCGTCTCGTTAGTATAGCAACAAGCTGGGGGGCGTACACATGAACAGTGTGCTGATATGACGGATTGTCTCGTGCAACTTTCATACCCAATAGCTAGAAGGCCAATCAACACTTTTTTGACGTGATAACATCTTATAAATCGATAAACGCCGGCTGCACACACGAAAAAACATGACTCATTGTCACGTTCCGCCTAAGCCGAGTGTGCAATCGAGAGCGCGGAACAAGCGATGGAGAGGCACGATCGGCCTAAGCGTTCGGTTTGTGACGCATCTATCTCTCTTTCACTCCATCGGCCGATGCGTCCGAGTAGAAGGGAGACAGCAGCAGCACACAAGCTACAAAATGAAAGTGAAATTAACGAGTGCAAAAAAATTATAATTTATGGAAAAATTTGTAATTTTCAATTAACTCCTGCTTTGTCTTGTACAAAATACTGATAATTCAGTAATTATAATTCAATTCAATTCATAAAAGTATGCTATTTTTCATCAATGCTTTCTTATGACGTTATCACGTAAAATTATCGTCCGTAAACCGACTTTACAGACAACCAAAAGTTTTTTTTCTTTCTAATATTCATAAAACCAGTTAAAATACTATAAATATTACATCCTGATGGTGTTTGGATAGGAATTGTGATAAGGTACAACAGGGGACGTATGCAATGGTTGTTGCCAAGTAGGATGATAGGATGATTAGACGAGATGCGTACATGCATTCTCTCCCCCCCCCTCCTGAATTGATCCTTTCTCTTCCATATTTTCTCCATTGGGACCCTGACTGATGTCTGGGAGGGGGGGCCTGGGCTCCATACGGGTGGTAGTATTTACAAATAAATAATGATCGCGATAGTAACAAGCGTTCTCCTACTACTGTTAAGTTGGGTCGACTCTAGTTGGTTTGGGTGATGGAAACAATGACTGTTATAATACATAAGCCGAGACAGTGGTAGGAGCAATGAAAGCATTTGTTCGCGAACATTACGTAAATTCATCCTTTTTTTCCACTCTGATAATCTTAGAATCGCGGTTTAGCTTGTTGAAAAAATAGGTAGAGTTGTGCTGGACTGAAAAATTACTCAATAGTCTTTAAAGCAGTCTAAGTAAAACAGACTAGTCAAAAAGATATTTATAGGAGTTTTCTTAACTGGTAAAATTTATTTATAAAGAAACAGAAAAATCTGATTTGTACAAATTGCATAAAAAATACGTTTATCCATAGATAAATCTGTACAGTTTAAAAATAACCTGTAAAGCGAAAAAATACCTATGTAGCTTAAGGCGATCGTCGTAGAACCAAAACGTGTTTGTTTTGATTTAAACGGTGGACAGTTTTGTTAACTTTATTTATTACCAATAAATAATCGGTAATATTTACTATCCTCGTTAGTTGATACCACTGAAAATCATCCAACGTTCCAACAAATCCAGAACGGAATACCGCCCCGGGACTGGGGAACTGGAAATTAGATATTCCCGTTTATCCTCCTCCTCTACGCTTACCCTCCCCCCTCCCCTCAGTTCTCGGACACGGAACTTTATACTGAAGTAAACATCATTACTTCGTGTAAACAACACTATTATTTCATATTTCTGTTCATAATTAAGTCTAATTATTACTAAACTTGCGGAGATTCCACGAATAATCGCTGAAGTCCGATACTTAACATTTTAGTAGGCAACAAACAATACTGTGTTAGTAGCTACAGTGCCAGTTTGTTCAACCTATAATTTAATTTCACAATCGTATTTTAGTCATTATTGAAGGATCCAATAAAATAAGTATTTATTTATTATTTTTATTCACTAATACAAACTTATCTCCACGTACGGGTTTATTACATACATACGAGTATATGTACATTGAAGCAATATTTTATTTTATAATGTATTTACTGAATTAAACGTAACACAAGCAATTATGATAAGAGAAGGAAGTCATGGAAATGAATGTCCGGCGAGATTAAAGAAGGTAAGGAGATTTATTGAATTTTAAAGAAAGTATCGGTTCAAACTTTTTTAAAATTTAAATGCACCTAAGTTTATGAACTTCAAGTTATATCTAATAGTGAAATCACTGAAGCTATTTAGACACCAACAATATTGTTATGTTATTTACCCATTATTAGCAGAATGGCTTCCCCAGTGTTTTGGTTTCAATGAGTTTTCAACCATAATAATCACTCCTTGAATACATTCTAAGGAAATAAAAAACCGAGGGGAATCTTCCGAGAAAAAAGCTTCTACTCCATCACGGGATATTATATTATGAGAGGCTAATTAATATTCCCGTCAGAAGATGAATTAACTGAACAAGAGTGCCTTCAAGTATAAAGAATTTCCACAATTATTCGATAAGCTTCAATCCAGAAGAACACAGTAAAGAAAATTTATAAATTGTTGAATTTATTAGTGAAGCTTGGTTTACACAAGAAATATGAAACCTCATACAGTTTCCGCTCATTATTGCTGCATTATCCATCAATTAGGTATAGTTAATAGGATTTTATGTGGGCGAAATACTTTATTATGTTGTTTACGGATAAGATTACATTCTTTCATTTGAAACTGTATGTAAAAATTGGAAAGAAAACTATTAAATTTAATATAATAGTAGGTAATTGTATAAAACATTAATTTAAGGAGTGCGTTTATTTTATTTTGTACTGGAAGAATGTAATTCACCGATATTTCAGATAAAGTTATGTTTCGTAGGCAGTAAGTATGTAATACCACGAACATACATGGAAAGGAAGTAAGTATAGTGCGTTACATACGTTACACAGTATATTGATGTGGGTCTTTCTAATTGAGGTTTAGAACAATTAATTACTTAAAACACATCCCATCACATTTTAGTGTTATCCTCTTCATGTAGTTTAATCGACAGCTTTAAGGAATTTTATACACGTACCATGTAATTACTAGAATATCGGAAAGTTAATTAGTTTCGTGTATGTTGTATAATATGTGTAAGAATTTTTAATGTTACTGTTTCGTTTCTCATAATATACACCGATTGTCCGCCTCCTGGTGAAGGTCGTGCATGAGGACGTAGGTTCGATTTCCGATGGGGGTTGATATGAAGTTTTTATTTGAATGCGATTTTCAAGTAAAAATATTTCATACGTGGTACCGCTGAAGTGTAAGACTGACATCTTGCCAATGAAGGCGTGAGTAACGAATGATCAAGATTCACCGCGCTTGGTGTATTACTGCAGTGCCCTATGCACCATTGTATGACCCAATAGTAAACAATAAATACCACTTACAATAATTTGAAAAGTTTCGTTGTCTTTGCTGCTTCAATAATGTATAAATGCAATTTTTTTATATTTCTCCTTGATTGAAAATAAAATCGGTTTGTTCCATTGACAAGAGAATTTGATGGTTCTATTGTACTGTAACATTTAAGAAAGGTTTTCATTTTAATAAATTTATACAAAGAATGATGAAATAGGAATGTTTTTTTTTCATAAACTTAACGATTCTATGCCAATGCTTTTAACATGACGATTTTTCTTTTTTGTGAAACAGCTATATTATTAACTTTATTACACCATAGCCGATAAAATTGTTACTTCTCAAAGTTATTTTCACATAATTTGATAGAAATATATATCATTTCAAATTAAGTTAATGTACATAAATAATGACAATGTAGGTTTGTAGGGAAACGAAAAACTGGCTTATTATATTAATTTATATCATGCGTGTATTGCAGATTGCCTGATGTTAGGCGCTTATTACAAATTTCAGGTGGCAATTTTTAAACAGAAATTATCAACAATATTTATAAACAAGCATAATTTACTTAGCACGGGGCATCACAGTGAGGACCAATCATTATCAAAGGCATTTGTAATCATTTTATAAATTTTTCTGTGAATAAATGAAATCAAACTAATTTAAATTTCAGTTGTTTTGCAAGTCCATACAATTGAATAGATGGAAACAGTTTTCAATAATTGTAATAAATATCGTAAGAGTTGAGAAGTTGGTTGGTAAGTATATAAAATAGGTATGTTATTTGAAAAGTTTTTTTTGTAACCTTTTATAATGTTGTTATCAGTAGATAAACCTCACACCTACACCACTACCCCCATACTCACACATCCACACACCTTCACCACCACACCAAACACTCACACCCACACACCCACGGGAAAATCACGTGCAGGTGTGGAGGGAAATTAAAGGAAAACTCTTACAATGTATATCCCATCCGCTAATAATATACAATTTATCATGACATGTAACCTAGTTTAACAAAATTATTAATTATATGATTATTATGTGAGCAGGTGTTATTATTCGTACTGGGTATCGGAATATCGATTCATAGATTATATGTCTAGTGTAATTCACTATAAAACATGTTGTACATAGTGAGCTTTAGTCAAAATAACCATCAACGACCATTTTAAATTAAAATCATTTGCCACACACTAAATATTAATTAAAATAGTAAATAGTAGTTAGTGATGCTCGTTTACTATGTTTTTCATTTGTGAATGAGTTTTTCTCGGTATATTTCCTAATAATTTTAAAAACTGTATCGTATCAAAAATTTCTTCATTGAATTTATACAATTTTGTAATAAATTCATAACTTTTTTAACAGACGATTTTTTATTTATAAAAAGTTGTATATATACTCGTAAATAATTAAAGTATGAGTTTAAATTATAAGGTTTGGATGCCTGGAATTTTTTTATTTGATAATCAAACTTGTATGAAATCTTAATACTTCCTAATTTATTTTGTACATAAGTATCATATCTACGTAAAAATCACACATAATATGCATAAAATAATAGCATGTGCAACAGGAAAGCAGATGACTTCACATAAGAATGCAAATACCCATATTGTGTATTTATACGAACACTGAAGGTAATCTAATTTGTCTTGTGCAAGGTGTGTAAATTGTACGTCAACAAGTTCCAACTCGATAATAATTCCCGTTGTCTGAAGTATGTAAATTATTTTCCTGCGCACTCTCATTCCCTCTACAAAGGGACTCCACCGGAGGACTTTACTTCCTACAGACATATGTAAACCAACTTTACTAGAGTCGAGAATTAGTGACGTTATGTTGAGTTTACACTAGGGTCGAGGAACCTTTTTGGTCAGTCTTTACTTCGAAAGTCGTTATATAAACACTTCATCACTTGCATTGTCTGAATTCGATCCCAAAGCAGAATAGCGTAAAGCCCACTTTATACGGGACAGTTTACTGTGCAGTTTCTTGTTCAGAAAACTACACAGTTTCTTGTACCGTTTTCTGACCAATAAAAACTGCGCGGTGTGAAATTTACCCTTTACACGGCACAGTTTGCTGTCTGTAGGCATGCGCAGTACGCGACATTCGGACCATAGAATACACGGTCGGACTGCCATAAATGTTGCCATACTAATAATCTCTATCGTCGCCTATTATCGATTTTTTGCAGATCTATCGATTTTGTAGAGAGTTATCGATCTACTGAAATTGTATAACCGATTGACCGATTTTGGAGTCATTTTAATTTTAAAGCATTTATTTTATGCAATTAAAGCGCAGATAAATTCAACATATTATTATAAATAACTTTAGGAACTTCTACAGATTCTACAGTTTGGCAACATTACTCGTCAAATAGTCGTTATTCGATATTTTGAATTTCGATCTAGGATTTCAGTTCATATTATTTATTTACATTCTATTAATATTCGCCAGAGTAAAAGTTTATCAAAGTTTATTTGTAATATTACCGATACTATTAAATGTTATAAGTATTATACTGTCGTAATCGCCGCGGGTGATGCGCGCGCCGAAACTGTGTGAAAAAATGTGTGGAATTAGCGCACAGTGAGAATCTGACACTAGCACACAGTTTTTCATCCAGTTTTAGCTTTATACGGGTAAATTTTCAGACTGCACAGGAAACTGTGTAGTAAACTGTCCCGTATATAGTGGGCTTAACACGTATGTTCTGTGTTTATCTTTCTTTCGACTCTTTTTAACAACCGCGAGATATCAAGAGGCCCATCGAGATGACAGAGGAAAACAACTCAAATACCCAGGATTGAGAAAAATCGCTTTTGATTTGTGTGTTCCCACCAGGAATCAATATCCCGGATATCACTGTAAATTCAAGTGCAAACATAGCATTTCGTAACCAGTTAGTAGCTAGGAGTTCCCACACTAGATTCTAGACTCATTAGTTCTCTACTCTCCACACACAGAATACAGGTGTAGGGCGCAGGTGATATTATGTAATGCGATTACCAAACCAAATAAGTCTTGTCGTTTCTTTGTGGTTTCAAATCTTTTGAAAATGTTTTGACATGATTAATTAATATAATAATAAATATAAGCAATTACGTTCTTACAGCATTCTGTTAAATTCCTGGTTAAACCCCAATGTCAAATATTATTGATATCCCAACAGAGACAGAAAAATCTGGAAACGAATGTGGATTATCTAGGTGTTTTACAGGTCTTATGACCTGTCATTTTCTTGGTTAAGTGGCCACATTCCCTATCCGCCCATCATCTGATAACCATACATGACAAAGTCTCAGTTAGGAAATCAATAATATTTTATATTAGCCCAGCATGGTAGAATCCAGTGATTTGTCTACAAGTATTTGTACACATTCAAAATGTTGTTAAACTTAATTAAGATGACGTCACATTACGTTACCTAAATTTATAATAGGAAACTACGTTATAAAACAACACTTACTTTCCACGGCATTATTTTTTTATTGTGATAAAACTCATACCTTTTTAATTTAGAAATAGTTCAAATGTTTTAAGTACTGTCGGTTAAATCAAAGATGTGTGATTTAAAAACTTAAAAAAATGTTAACTTATTTGAATATAACTAATGAAAGTTAAATAAAAATACTTGGTACACTCCCACTTTAATAATTTAATCATGGAATTCCGGCAAAAAAATATACATTAAAAAATGTTATTAACCTTTATGCCAATTTGGTGAACTGTATTTTATCTGATTTATAGTGTGCTTATAATATATTTTACATTTTAATCTTCAAATCCAAACAGTTGTTGACAAGAACAATTTATCCTCTTACCACCGTATGGGAAGGGATGAAGAGAAGTAGTGGGGGAGGGAATTATAAAAAGATGAGATTTCGTAAATTAGCTGCTTACTCACTGCTCACTCACTTCTAACTAACTGCTCACTGCTCTCTGCTCAGTTGATACGAGCTTCCCCAATTACGCTTATGTCACTAGAGTACTTGTACCCAGATTTAAAAATATACTTATATATTTTGAGTTTACTCTATCCCGTGAGCTTAGGTAAGCCGAAGTATGAAGGTTCATACGGATGTTTTAAATGAGTCGAGATTTTCAGTAGTCGGTAGTTGAATTGACAGCCTGCAATGCTAAAGTTCTATTTTTATGTAACCATTTTCCAGTACAGCCAGCAGTTTGAATAAATATTTTCTCCTGCGATCAATTTTTTAAAAAAACGCAAAACGTTGTTTTATACTAATATGCGAAACTCGTCGTTGAACGTTTTTAGGAAAAAATATTCATCAGAATCATCATTCCATATCGCTCCCCATGTGGAGCATATGAATTCTACAAACATACTCGTATTATTAAGCCACAATTTTGAAATTGATGTTTTTATTACTTTTTAATCGTCTTATTTTTAAAAAAGTAGGTACATTGATGGCCATAATTGATCTGGTAAAAACACATTTCCTTTAGTTGCAGGAAAATAACTTAATATAGCTTAATTTCATTAAGTTAGAAAAGAGTAACAATAACCGTAGAATTTCTAACTTAAAATGGCAATAATTTTTTTTTTGTGCCATACCTATCTACTATTATCATTTAAGTGCGATGATGTCATTGAAGTATTTTATGAGAAAGAAAGCATAACGAAGAAAACAATTTATATAGAGACACAATGTCGCATAATATTAAAGTTTATTCGTTTTTTCTGTCTATGTAGAGTCAGAGTCTAGACACACTTTACTCCCTACATGACGAGATTTAGGTACCTAGCTGAATTCTTTACGAGTAAATTACGATAATAATCATTAAAATATTGAATTTAACACGAAAGCACCACTCAAGACATTCAATAGTCTTTTCTGTGGCTTAAAGCAAAATTTCGGCACTTAATAATATTATTTCCCTCTTGTGAAGTCACCTTCAGTGGGTAAGGTAGTTAATTAGAGAATTATTACAGCCATATAAATCCCCTTTGGTACAATTTACGGAGATGTTTAAACCCGCGGGCAGGTAGCTACTGTATACTGTATTAAATCAGGTAGATACCTACGCAAGTCTCATACTATTATTACACGGGTTGTTCTCTATTCTGTAAAGATTCACTTTCCAGGGTTCTAGAATAACAAACTATGCTTCTTTCATTTCAGAGATATCATCGTCTTCCCCATTCATGATTATAAAACACAACATTGGTGACGCGTATCTTGACCATTAGATCATAAGATGACCATTTGGCTGAAATTGGTCACACCTATCTCAAATTTACATGAATTTATTGAAATGCTTACAAAATGTGATTAGCACTTTAGTTGCTAACGACTTTTTAAAGAATCAAATTAATAATACTAGTACTACTACTACATTCCCTTATCTTCACCCAATGGTGCATAGGGCACTGCATTGGTACACCAAGTGTAGTAAATCTTATCATTTGTTACACGAAGGCAAGATGTTCAGTCTTGCGCTTCTGCTCCAGTCCAAGGTATCACAACCTCGTTGTACGTAAATTATTAATTTTAGTATCACTACTCTGTACTACGTTTAACATTGCATAGTAATTCTAGGAAGTAAAATTCATAAATAATTAGTTGTTTCTATTGCCAAGAAAGGATTATAATAAATTATTTATTTGTATTCCAATTCCACGAAGACAATCACCGTATTATTTTAAATATCTACTTTTATTATTCATTATTCTTCGAAAAAATCAATCATTAATAGGGTGACATACACAACTACATTGATTCACAAGAACACTGTTTAACATTCTAGGAATTTATTGTATGTTCCTAGTTCTTAGACACAATAATAGGAATTAGCATTTGTAACCTAAATTACATTATCTCATTAATAATTAATTGAAATAATCTTTACAATTTGACATCTCAACAGAGACGAGAAGTTTGGAATGGAATATGGATATCTAGGCGTTTACAGGGCTTATGACCTGTCATTGGCTGGGTTACGTGGCTACTTGATGTATTACAACATTCTCCATTTCACCTAGTATTTGATATCCATATCTGCGAATTATCAGAACTTGTATATATACAGTGAAATGACACGACACTTCCCATGTGAATACTCTCTGTCATCCATTGAGAAAATTGCTAAGCATTTTAGCAGAAACCTTTATGATTGCATGTGAGATTCTTATCGAATTATATCACCTACTAGGAAACGCCTGAAGATGAATCTTCAATTTGTTATGCTTATAACTTTTACCAGCTAATTTTTATAAACAACATTTTGAGTATTTGGACACACCAAAAATGTTGTCTATGAAATAATCTTTATTTATTTTTCAGGTGAACATATAGCTCGTGAAGAGCTTTCGTCTCCTTGACGATGACATTCCACTTTTTATATTGGGTTTTATTTTTTACTATTGTTAGATTTGAATAGTGATACCAATAAACCGATAATAGAGTTCAATCATTAAGTCGAAACGATCATTAAGGATTATAAATAGTAGCTACCTACTGTCCCTAAAAAGATTAACATTTCACAAAATCATATACTTCTATAAAATATAAAATATTTTCTTATGATTCAAGTGAATTCTGTGCTATCAGATCCACCAGATTACCTCTTAAAATTACTTTAAAATATCACGTATCACTACAACCATAAAAGTTTTTTTTTTTGAAAAATGAATATAATAATATTTAAGTAAATAATAGGCTTTATTAAAAACAGTATTTTCAAACTGAAATATGTGCAAATATTGTAAGATTGCATAGATTTTTTAAAATTAATAAAACATAAATATACAGGTAAAATATCTGTCCGCCTCGTAGCATAGTGGTAGCGCATTTGGCTACCGTGCCTGAGGTCGCGGGTTCGATTCCCGTAGGGGGTCAACATCAAATATTTATTTACATTAGATTTTCATATTAATATTTCATGTGTGATACCTTGGACAGGTACTGAAGCGTAAGACTGATCATCCTACCTTCATGTAATAAAATGATCAAGATACACTGCACTTGGTGTACCAATGCAGTGCCCTATGCACCATTGGGTGCGGATAAGGGAAAGTAGTAGTAGTAGTAGTATATCTGTCCTAGAACGAAGATTATAAATTGTGATGAAGTGAAGATTTTAGGTATACCGTAAGTTAAATTTGTGCTCAGTATTTCTTATAAATAGTCCGCACAGTAAATAGTTACCACGGGACCACAATCTGATTTAATTCCTACCGTTCCAAAAAAATATAACGTAACAAAAATGGACTAAATTGATATACCGAATCACATTTTTTGATAAACTTTTCTATTCTTATTCAAACATTTTTACTTTGCAACTTAATTTTCATTTTAAAAAACTCTATTATCATAACAGCCTTTGTAAGTTTAGGGGGGTAGAGGAGGTTCTTTTGTCAATATACTTCATGTCTATAAATTGGAATATTTTAAATTATTGTACCGGAAAAAAATCGAATATTCAATCCATTATCGATAGATTTTATAACTAAATAATTCAATCTACCTCGAGTCGTGTGTTTGTGTTAGTAGTGGGTAAGAAATTTAATTTAGAAAATACGAATTCATAAAAATTAATGTAAAGTGAATGTAATATACCTACATCTATATATTAATAATTTTAAAATGCCGACTCCTTAATTCCTGTATTGTGCCGGTGCTCCTTTATGGATGCGAATCCTGGCACCTCACAAAAGCTCAGAATGCTCGCTTGTTGAGCTTTGAGAATAAGCGTCTGAGAAGGATTCTTATAATATGAATAAGGCTTGAGGTGGTTTGAATTCATAACCAACGCTGAAGTTAGGAAACGGACGCAGCAACCTCCAATAACTGGAATCGTGAAGATGCGGCGATGGACCTGACTTGGGCATGTACTCCGGATGCCTCGGGAGAGCCTGAACCCGAGCTGCCTCTTCTTTGCGCCTGCAGAATCCCGCCGTCCTGACAGACCGTCGATGACCATCCTACGGATGTATTCAGCGGATCTGATGGACGGGCCTGACGCGGGAGGAGGCTAGAGAGCTGGCTGGTGACAGGGTCTCCTGGAGGGATCTAGTGATGTCCACATGCTCCACATAGGAGCGAACGTGGCAAAAGAAGAAGAAGAAGAAGGTTTACTAATAATAACTAAATTAGCAGATTTGAGTTATTGTACCTATTTCAATCTAACAATAAATTAATAAGGCTGCCGGCTGGTTTTATTTACTAGGAACATTACGAATAGTGGAATAACATCAGAATTTTCTCTAAAACTTAATATTATGTAACATGAACCCTTATTTGAGTTGTTAGTAAAATGTACTTCCTAAACGTTGGCGCTGTAAAGTTCTGGAATGTAAAATTTAATAACTGGAACTGTATATTTGACGGAGTTGCATAAGCCTCCCTGATTTATGTCGGCTGGTTGGTCGGGTGGGGGGAGGGGGGTGGTGGGAGTGTAGGAGGGTAACTCCTAATCCGGGAAATAAATGAAGATGTTATGAAATCCGTGTGTTGGAACGGGATTAGCTATAAAGGTAAAATAAATTAAATACCCCACAAAACAGCAGAGTAATCTGCTCCGTGAATTATGTCGTTGCGATTTACAAAAAATATTCTCATAAGCTAGCAGCTAACCATAATCGTATACTGGGAAACAACTTTGATGTAAGTTATATTTACAAGTATTAATTGCGGAGGTTTGAGCACAAAGGGAAAATTAATGAATTAATAATTAAAATATTTGACTCTGTTTTATTTGCCAGCATTTCGGTTTGTTCAAATATTTAAAACATGAAAATTACAGAAATTCTGCCAGTAAAATATACAAGAATGTTAGTATTTCTATCGCAACTTGAAAACTAGATTAATAAGCTCTGATTACACAACTTTCTCTGATTCGATTCTCGGTGAGATCCCAAATATTTTTTTAAAGCTTAGCTATCCTATTTTTTGGTGTAATTGATGCCTGTTTGTATGGTAAAAATCACAATTAATTGATGTAGTGCAACGAGGTAAAACGTCTGATGTCCATATATTCAATAATTTTATATCCATAGTACCCACGACCCGACTCAAATTCATCTTTAATATTTTCTTTTGAAACGTTTCCTAATAATGCTCCGGGGCTCCTTTTCTCTAGTTTACAGCGACAACCAGTAGCTCATTATTTCCTTGGTTATATTAACAAGTATTGGAAACGTTTCCTCTGATTACATTAAGCTGCTATGCTTTACCAACATGAATACAAATCTGTGGGAGAATTTAGACATGAATTAGTCTCTTCCCTGGGGCTACACCTCGGTGGGAACTTCCTTATTATAGTTATGCTGTTACTTAATGTCTTATGTACCTAGTTACCTGGGTTCCTGGGTTCCTGGGTTCCTGGGTTCCTGGGACTCCTAGTTCCCCGCTTTTCTATGTTGACCTCGGTTGGTTGTTTTCGTGGGCCTCTTGCTTTGTCAGAAGTATTTATTATTTTAACTATTTATTTTAGTTAAAAACACACAGGTATATTGCAACATCATTTAGATGTCTCATTTTTTACAATTTTCAGAATGTTTTAAATGTAATATAATATAAATATATATTTTACCTGTTAAAACGAAATCTCGACCAAACAGCATCATCATCATCACCATTATATATGTGGAGCATATGGATTTCACAAACCACCTCCAAGCTAAGTGGTCGGCCTTCAGTTCCTGTGCATCCTCCTAAAGCCGGAATTATATTAGAGCCACGCCGCGTACGCGCGTGTCGCAACGCGTGGGTTCGGAATCGATTTCATACATTTAGTATGAAAATGATTATATTAGACATGTCGGGCGTGTCGCCGACCGATCGACCGATTGGCCTGGGATCGGTGGTGGGGGAAGCGCGGCGACATTCGGCGTGGCTCTAATATAATTCCGGCTTAAGCCAGGTCTAAACTGCCGACGGATTGTTAACAGTGGGCGTCCAGGACGCCGAGAACCTGATGCCTTATAAAAAAGCAAGCATACAACCCCCCCTTATTTAAAAACTCTTCTCCAACACATTATTATAGGCTGATGAAGGCGAGAGCATGTAAATTATTTTGACCTTGTGCTGCAGACCCAAATAGTCACCTTTCAGTTTTTTTCAAAACTATTACTTTTACTTGAGTGTTTCCCAACTGCGACTATTAGCCACGGGATATTAGCGCCTGACATGATACGATCTCAGGTACTCTGGAGGTGTATTCTGGTTTGGTTGGAGCTTCAAATCGACTCCTAATTATCCAAACAGACTAATCGTTTTCAATCAAATTAATCAATGCTTGATGGACAAATGGTTGCGTATTGTATCTAATTAGGTACAGGATTGGATTAAGTAAAAAAAAAAAAAATATCGATTGTCTTTACAAAAGCTGGTGGAATAAATTATGCGTTTTAAAAAAATTGGCTCTATGTCAAATAAAATCATCAAAAAAAAATTGTCACTTTTTGTGAACTTTGAGAACTTATCTATTGTTATTAACATTTTTGTTGTTCTGACATCGTTTTCCGGTATTCATAAATAATTATTTTTTTATTTTATTTTTCATTTTTGGTTTTGGACACATACAGTTACAATATGACATAATAAACAAATAACAATAATAAAATTTAACCAATTTATTGTCTTTAGTAAGAGTAGGGATTTGTGAGAGGGTGTGTCAGAGTGAGTGGACGTGTGAGGGTGTGTGGGTGTCTGTGGATATGACAATTACATACATTATTCTCTCCAATATAATAATAATAAAAATAATAAATACCTTTATACAAATATTTATAGTGCGTTTAATTCTGGACGAGCATCAGTTTATTTTGTTTAAATATATTAAGAGATAAATCAATTTCCGAAAAAATAATTTATAGCATGAGCGATACAGAAACAAATTTTGAGAATAATTACTTCCACAAACTGGTAAGCGACACATGTTATCGAAGCAAAAGATTTATTTAAACTAACAGCCAACAAATTAATAACCTATTTTGTTTTTATATCATTAAAACATCGAGCTATAGTTCAGTTAAAATGAGTAATAAATATATCATTCAAAAGAAACTGCGTGGAAATATTATTGCGATTTAAAAACAATATAGAAAATTATTTTATATCTAGAAAGGTAAAATAAACTGGATATTCAAATGTCAATTGAAGTCGGGATTTGAAATATTCCGAATATGAAACTCAAACAATAACGAAATTTCGAATGGATAAAATATTCATAGCCCGTAATAAAATATTCTATGCCGAATGAAACTTATATTTCATAACACGAAATAAAACCTCGACAAATATAATTGTAATATTTTAATAGCAATCCATTATGAGGAAATATACTTATTAACTTTTCGTAAAATTGGTACATATATTTTAACGATTCTCGGTAGAAGGCTTAATATAAGGCTTATACCAATATTTTGCAGCCCTGACAAACTTTCATTTTATTTGCATTAAAATATTAAATGAATAACGTGCGACAGTTCATGGTCCAATCGTCCTGAGTTATGGAGAATAAAAATTATTTGATGGAGCTTTTTGTCGCCGCCATCTTCTTTATGGAGGCTCTTCGGTAAATATGGCGCTATATTATATTATAGCCTCCCCCACTTTGTAAAAGGATTAAATCTCCTCTAAAAGATTGAGGTAGTGAATTTCCCGTTTAAATATGAAATTAT
>JAGVSP010003156.1:0-53215 GCA_022494985.1 Micrasema minimum | reverse complement strand
ACGCGCATACACCTACATACTTCGCTTGTTCGCATTTATTCGAGATTTCGAAGGCCTCAACTCTACTCAAGCATACAGCTGGTCCTTCCTAATCAAAGGTCCATAATATATATTTTCTGTCATTAAAAGACCAACCATTCTGCGAAATATGGTAAATCCATAAAACATATTGTAAATAACCGTATTTTTTGACAAAATTAATTTTATGGTTTAGCTTAATGTAACTTTATAATATAAACCGCAGAATTTCGTGATTTATAAAGCTGTCCAAAATTGTTTATGTACATATTTATGTCTGTTCTTTTTTAAATGGTCTGATTTTTTACTGTTTTGTTTTAGTGTTGATTTTTTGAGTTAAAGTCAATTCTTATCTTGTATTTAAATATAAATACTAGGTAGAATTATTTTGAAATTCCAATTTCGTCAATATCTATGAACATAAGTACTTTATTTTTAACGGCTTAATATCGCCCTTTCTTCATTGATAAGGGGTCACATATTTACGTGATAAGACGATTATTTATTGTGTTATTATTACTGATTATCCACGATATTGTCTTATTTGGGATAATTGATAACAGAAATACTACGATATTGAAAATACAATATTAATGTAGAACATAAAACGGTGTCACGAGTTATGTCGGAAACCGTTTTTGAAAAATCGTATAAATGATCATATTTAATTGAGAGTGTACTTTTGAAGTGTGAACTTCATTTTACTCAAAGTTCGTAAGTTTTCACGACCTTTAGAATACAGATTACATTTTTCTGGGTTATTCCAAACAGAAAAAAAATTTAAAACACAAAATCGTTGAAATTTTTAGAGCACTGTGATACATCTTACCCATTTCTTACCCAAAATTAAGGAAATCCGTCACATTTTCGAAATATACTACTACTAATTTCCCTTATCCGTACCTAATGGTGCACAGGGCGCTGCATTGGTCATTATCAAGCATCAAAATTATCAAAATGTTGAAATGCGATCTCTCAGGCGAATGTGTGGTAAAACTATGCATGATTGGTGTACAAATGTCGAAATTAGAGCAGAGTGCAAGGCTGAGATAAGCACTATCGACAAAATTAAGAAAGGTCTTTTACGACGGTTCGGTCATGTAGAGCGAATGGATGATGAAAGAACGGCTAAAAAAATATATGATGCGACTGTGCCTGGATGTAGAAATCGAGGAAGGCCGAGAAAGACATGGCATGTTCAAGTAAAACGAGCGCTTGAAAGTGGGCATGTAAGAAGTCGAAATAATCGACGTGCGTGCATGAGAAGATGTATGAGTGTGGAGGAAGCAAGAGAAGTGTTCCAGGACAGAGTGGTGTGGCGTTCTATCCTCTCTGCCTATCCCTTCGGGGAAATGGCGTGATGGTTATTTAGTTAAAATTATCAAAACATATTGATTTATTTACATGTGGTAGAAAAATTCGCATTTTAATAAAACCGTATTAGTTAAATGCAGTAATTTTTTTATCAAAATACCCAACGCATAGAAACAACAATAAAATGAATATAATACCCAATACCGTTCGCAGTGATAGTAAAACAAAGTTTAATGAGAATGCGATAAGGATTGTTGCTCTTTGATCACCCAGTCACTCACTGTATCTCCATACTCCTACTCTGTACTCTGTACGCTATACGGCTATACGGCTATACGTATCCCCCCACTGCCACAGGGTGATGATGAAATAACAAGCACTTCAACCAAATAGAAGCAAAGGTTGCCTGACTCAGATTCCGTAGAATCGGAAATATTGATAGCTAATTCCTCGAGATAACGTATTAGGACCAGATAAATGACATTTGGAAGAAGTGATGTTTATGACGTCCAATAAAATGACAGAAGCATAATACTAGTAAGACTTAAGATAACAATTATTTTTTTAAGCCGTTTAGAAGGCTAATAACTAACTAACCATCGCGCCATTTCCCCGTAGGGATAGGCAGAGAGGATAGAACGCCATACCACTATGTCCTGACAGACTTCCTTTGCTTCCTCTACATTCATACATCTTCTCATGCACATACGCCGATTATTCCGACTTTTCACATGACCACTTTCAAGTACTTGACGTACTTGGTCAAGCCATGTCTTTCTCGGCCTTCCGCGGCTTCTACATCCAGGCACACTTGCATTTAAACTTCTTTTAGCCGTTCTTTCATCAGTCATTCGCCCCACATGACCAAAACCATCGTAAAAGCCCTTTCTTAATTTTTGTCGATAATGCTTATCCCAGCCTTGCACTCTGCTCTAATTTCGACATTTGTACACCTATCAGACATAGTCTTACCACACAGAGATCGCATTTCAACAGCATTCAGTCTACTTTCATCCTTCTTTTTTCCAACACCACGCTTCACTACCATACATAAGGGTTGGTACCAGAACTCCGTTGTGTACTGCCAATTTTGCTTCTTTCGATAAGTTCTTATTTGCCACTATCGATTTCAAGTCACCATTAACAGGCTAATAAAAGCCCTAATAAATTAGCATTTAATGTGTAAATTAAGAAATTGAGAGAAGATAAAGTATAAGCGTGATATTAAAACATGATTTTAGGTAGACATAGGATTGCAGCCAGTTTGGGTAAGGAGTAAGGATAAAATCGATTTGCTCCTAAATAATTGTCTCTGCGGTACAAAAACATCAACATCATTATGTAAGGAAATTTTGTTGTAACTTCTAATGATCCCAGGCAGGGGTGAAAAGAATCCCACGTTAGTTCTGAAATATCCCAGAGCAAAGATACTTAGATAACATACAACTTCGTTTACTGTATATTTTTTATATTTACTATCATTTTTTCAAATGGTTGAGACTTTTGGTAGTACCTACTCATCACAAAAATGACTTAGCGTCTTGTGCTAGTTTTTGATAACAAGAATCAACTTATGGCGTAATGGAGTTTGAATCTGCCACTAAAATTCACAATAACCGAATTTTATTTTTTTTTTACACTACTTCGGCTTATCTGCTATTCGATAACGGATATTACTTAACGTAAAAAAGATAGCTAATTCATTTTTATGAACTTTACAATAGCTATGCAACTGACGCTGACGTAGGTAATCTGAATGATAAGCAGATTTGAGATCAAGTGTAATCAAGTCAAAAGCCTTTCGAATTATGTATATTATATATTTTTTTTTATTTTAACTTACTAGGTAACCATGGAGTCAAAATGAAAAAAATATGTATCGCCAACCGTCAACGCGCGTTTTTTTTAAATTATCACTAATATTGGAAAATGATGATCATACATATTATACACATATACACACGTCATTTAAAATAGAACGTTAAATAATCTGCATATGCATAAACATGTTTCGAAGATAATATATTTTTAACAAAGCGAAGTTTTCAGCTTCGATTCCAGTCAGAATCAGTTTTGAATAATTTGTATTTTTTTAAAAAATTCTCAAGCCTGTGTATTTTCAGTGTTGTCCCGAGAGCGCGTTTTGGCATATTAAGAAATGTTATAAAAATAAACTAAATAAAAAAATATAAAGCAAATAAAAAAAATTGGGGAGACATCTTCAGGCGTCTTCTAGTAAGTAATAAAGCTCGGCAGAGCCTTACCTACACTAATAAAGATGATTGCCAAAAAATGCTTAACAATCTTCTCAACAGATGACACCAGCATAGAAAAATTTTCTGTAATGCGGAACGACGAAGACGAGTTCAATATACAGTAGTTCCAAAATTTGTCATATATGGTTATCAGATGATGGGTGGAATGGGGAATGTTGTAATACATCAAGTGACCACTTAACCCAGCCAATGACAGGTCATAAGCCCTGTAAACGCCTAGATAATCCACATTCGTTTCCAGAGTTTCTCTGTCTCTGTTGGGATATCAATAATATCTGCTATTAGCCCAGCATCGGTATAATCCAAATGTTGTTAAATAAAAAAGCGTTTAAACGTAGCTGTATCAAAGAAACTTTTGTTCCATTTATTGAAAATTTGTTATATGTTTACTTAAACTCACTGTAAAATCAATGTTAAATGATAAGAAAGAGCATAGAAACAGTAGATTGTATACATTATTTATTTTCTTCTCTTGGCAAATAGATTGGTTGATAAAACGACTCACACTTGATTATTGACAGCATATATTATATTAGAAATACTTATTAACCACAAAGTTGGAATAACTTACTAAATATTACTAGGTGAATAATAATATTATACAGATACTGAATTGCAGCTTCTCGATACAAGGTTAATAGAAAAGTAATATAATATTGAATTCAACCTCGGCGTGGAAATCATTATGGGCTTTGAAGATCAAATTAAATTATCTACAAATTATTGATTTTACAAGAAAAATCTTATTGTCTTCATGTAGTTGTATGTACCTATTTTATTTTACAGAACTTTTGATATTTGTGATCTGTACTTGTTTTATTTCAGGTCGTTCAGTTATTTGTTCGCAGATCTTAAATGAGCATAAGAACACAATACGCAATATTAAACAATAATCAGTTTTAAGTTTTTATTCCTATCCTATGATACCATTGCTTACATTCAACCAAGTTAGCGACGCTTACTTAATGTGGCCCCAAATGGATTACTTACTTATTGTTTTATAGAAAAAAAAAAATAAAATAAAAGCTGGCACTTTGATCTTCTAGAATTTCTTTTTATTTTGCGTATGCCAAAAAAGAGGAAATACATAGTTTAAAGTATAAGTGATATTTCTTAAGCTTTGTAGACAACAAATCCGGAATATCATTTTTTAAAACACGAAAATTTCTAACGTGGGCCTCAGGTAGACCCTTAAATAATAATGTGTTGTTTTTATGAATAGCGCTAATTTCTTTACATTTGAATTTTTGTCTATTTATTTCCTCTCCGGTTTTCCTCTGAATTGACTCCCGATGACATTTTGAATTATTAATACATTTCGTGCGTTATATTTCACTACATGTCCACTCTTTAGTGTTGTGGATAATATTCATGATACTGAACTGTAATAAAATGATTAAGATAAACTGCACTTGTGATGATGCAGTGCCCTATGCACCATTGGGTTCGGATAAGGGAAAGAAGTAGTGGTAGGATAGTATGTTGAGGTATATGAAGCCCAGGGCTTAATTTTTGATGCAGCAAATTACACATAGATAAAGGATTAATTCATCTTAATTTACAATTTTATAACGTATTTTCTCGTGTTTGATAAACTGATGAGTGACCGCCTTATACTCTGTCAATTCAGGTCAACGTATCACCATCAGTACTCGTTATCAAAACATTCGCTGGAAATTCTCCGAGAACAATGCGACAGAAATTACGCAAAATTACATGCGCTTTGTGCGAAGCAAATTTATTAGGTGTGTAATGAGAAATTTATTTTTGTAATCATTTAATCAAAGTCGCCTACAACACCAGACCTGCCATCACCAGCCTGCGCTAGCGGTCCCAACTAGACGGTGCTACACATCATTTCTTCATTTCAGTTCACGTAACCATGCAAATCAAATTCTAAAGCACGCATTGGCAGGTCAAATCATGTCAAAATATGTTCATGATGACATGTTGATTGGACACCTCGTTTGCCTTATTTGATACTTCGTAAATATTCAGTTTGTAATTGAAATAAAAAGATTGCTCGTGAAAAGTTTTTAATTATTCGAATAATTCTGAATAACCGCATCCTGCAACTTTTTCAGTTCCTGGATCTTCTTCAATATTAATCCTAGGAGTTATTTAATAATACTAATTAATATTATTATTTATTTCGCATCATCGTTGATAGGTACATAGAAAACCAAGTAGGTGAGCAATTTACGTCCAGTAATTCTGTTTTTTTTTAAATCTTTTTTAAAATTGATTAATTACGTCGAATTCTTCCAATATCTAAATAAATCATTTACCACACATCAGTTTATTAGATATTTTTTACACTACTAGTTTCGGATATCAGTCTATCCACCCTCAGGAGTTTATAAGTACACCTAAAAGACTGATATTCGAACCCAGTAGGGTAAAAAATATGTTATAAACTCGTGTGTAGTGAATAATTACAAAGTGTTAGGTTTTTTAATAAATCTAACATGTCATCACAAAAAGTAAATGCCAAAACAATAAAACTACAGTCTCTTTATATGTAGATCCATGAACTTTCATTCAATATGTGATAATTTCTAGATTTCAAAATACAAATAATTTTTTTACGAAATTGCTTGTGTAACTCAAATAATATAGAAAATCTTTGGTGTACCTTATACTTTTATTTTTAAAAAACATGAACATTATTTTATTAGATACATATTTGTTATTAAATAATTAAGAAGGTATTTCTTTATGCAAGTACCTACCTACCAAGCAAAATTTAAAAATATATATTTATAGCATTCTTAAGATGGATTACTTATTTTATCTTACATTTTGTTCAAGAAATTCCGGGCAGTAGAAATTTTCAATAGAAGTACCTACACTCGATGTGCTAAGTCAAAATAAGTCGATTGTCCGTGATTAAGAGAGTCAATGTCCATCGGATAACATTATCAGGAACACAGTATTGTACTAAGGATTGACATAAAAGTATTAATAGTAACAATAAAATTGATTAGGTTTAATTCCAATCGCACAGCTGGGAGATTAGTTTTAAATATTTAATCATAATTTTAGGTATATCTACATACTAAAGATTTTTACGTCAATATGTAGCTCAGCTTCACTATTTTTCTTAATATCAATAAATTAAGATAAAAGTTTTTTTTATTGTAACATGTATTTCAAAAATACTTTCTCTACGTTATCCGCATTTTTAAAATAAGCTTTTTTAATTGTAGGAAAAACTTTTTTAATTGTAGTTTTTGGATTTTTTTTTTTTTTTTGTTTCTAATTTAAAAAATTGGGCGTATGTATTTTGTAAGAGGAAATTGTGCCGTCTAAATAAATTAATTTTGCACTCGTAATCTATGTAAGCGTATAAAAGTAATTTGAAAAAAATGCATAATATTATGGAGTTGCATTGCTACACGGCGAGTGAGTAGATGTTCTCTTTTTTTTTAAATATTTTTATAAATTAAAAAAATAACTTATAATGCAGTCTTATATTCAAATTATAATTCAGCCCATATTCAAATTAGTAATACTGTTTTCAGAAAAACCTACTCGGCTTATGTTATAAAATAAGAATCAAGTAGTGGAGAAGATGGAGTTCGACTCGATTCATGAAACTTTGACGCTACTGGGTCACCAGATTACTCAATTTAAAAAAGAAACATTTGTAGTGTTTTAGATAATCGCTACTCTTATTTTCAAAACGATTGCTCAGAAAATTTCAATAATTCTCATTAGATAACAACTACGGCATGTAATAACGGCAATATTTACTTATTTATTCAATGAATCGACGGTACAAGTATTGAATTATGGCAGTAGCAATCAAAATAAGTCATGTTACGTCATTTGAGTAATAGAATTGATTGTGGGTAATGACAAAATACCCACATCATTAATTTTATCGGAAAATTTATCATTTTTTATATTTTTTCAAGCAGAACAATGATACATCAATTCACCTGCATTTACATGAAATATTATTTTCAACATTGAATAAAATACACGACTAGAATAATATTCTAGTACCTTCCATTAGCTATGTAAATTCAGTTTAGGTTAAAAAAAAAGCAGAAAAATAAAATCCGCGATTGTGGATCAACCTTAAATTAGATACTATTTATTTAACTGTAAACTCCCTCACGGATGTGTTTGGTATAATGATTTTTCAGGAATTTATTAATGTTTGAAGACGAAAAAGATTTTTCCTTCATTCATTGATTTGTCACAACACAATGTGATAAATTATGTGCTTGCATATTTTCAAAAAGGCTTAATGTGTATGAAAATATAGTTAACATTGTTATGCTTTAAATAAATCGACATTTTAAAAATACATTATAAACAAATAAAGCGTATTTTTATTTGTTAGTAAAATTTAAACCCTTTTCCCTGATTCACTACAATAATTACACATTTGAATTGGTTACTAATATTTTATGAGGAAAAAAAACGTGTGAGATTTTATTGATTTTACTAAATTTTGCTTATTGTTTTAATAGAAATGTGTTTTCTTTATTGTCAATTAGACTTTTAATCTTGATTTCCAACATTTGTTAAATAATAAAACATTTTTGTAACAGCAATCTGTTCTTCGTTTAAACAAAGAATATTACCACTAATAATGTTACGTAAATTTCTCTTCAAACAAATAATTTTATAGTATTGTAAAATGACTTTATTTCCACGTTTACGTTTAAGGCACGTATTGTAAAATATGTGTAGCGATGCATATGATATACAGCAAGAAAAATGGTATGAAGAGTATTCCGATACAGAAGTAATCTCCCTTACCGACCTTTACAATATGCGATAAAGAGATAGAAAAGGATCAAAGTTGTATTCTGGAACAGAAGTGATCATCCTGATCATCTTTTATTAAGATATCAGAGTGATCCCCCTGACTAACCTTTATGATATACTACTACTACTGCTTTCCCTTATCCGCACCCAATGGTGAATAATTGATACACCAAGTGCAGTGCATCTTAATAATTTTATTACATGAAGGTAGGATGATCAGTAATACGCTTCAGTCCCAGTCCAAGGTATCACACATGAAAAATATTTTTTTCTCATTTTTGAAATAGAAATAGATGATAGAGGGTGTTCTTGAACAAACGTGATCATCCTGACAAGCCTTTATAATATTGAAATAGAAATATGATAAAAAGGAGTGTTCTAGAATAGGGGTGATTTTCCTTACCATAATTTATTTTATACCGTGTAACAAAACTAGATGTACAAGCGGGAGACCAGTGAATCTACATCATATTTGGAGTCGATTTTGTAGAATAACATTTTTCGATTTGGCTGATAGTTTTCGAGAAAATTGTGAAAGAAGAATTTTTTAATTTGTTTTAAAATATAATTTATTTAGTTAAATCAATACTATCCATAAAGAAAACAAAATCGAAATCCCGCATTTTAATAAGAGTTCGTGCAATTTTCCTTAATCTGCCATACCTACTTATGAAAGCTTTTATGAGAAGGAATATTATGGAGATTCACCAGTTTTTGAAGTGTACTACGAGTTTTATTACTCCATGTATAGAGATAGACAAAGAATAAAAGGGGTGTTTGTCTGACCAGCTCATATGATACCAATAACTGAGATAGAGAGGTATTACTCACGAGTTGTATGGCGCTCTCGGGTAGAACTTGCAGGGCCGCAGGAAGGTGAGGAGGAAGTCGTCGTCGTCCCGGAAGTACAGGTCGGGGTTGTCGTGCAGCAGCTCGCGCAGGCGCAGAGTGGCCTCCGCGCGCCGCTCCGGGGTCTCGCGCAGTTCCTCGCGCGCCAGCTCCACCGAGGCGGCGCTCAGCGGGCTCTGGTCGATGTGGAATTCCGCCATGGCTGATCAAGAAAATCAGGAAACATTCAATTAAACCAGACCCGGGTAAAAAGATTGTTCAGGTACAGCAGTAATCAACCTGACCAGCTTTTACGATATACACGGTATAACAAACTCATGATACAACCCGAAAACTGGTGAATCTACATCATATTTGGAGCCGATTTTGCAGATTTTTTTGTTTGACCCAGTTTTCGAGAAAATTGAGTACGAAGTAATTTTTTTTTCGAAAATTTCTTACAAATCGTTATTAAATACAATCTCTTTAGTCAAATTAATACTATGTATTAGGAAAACAAAAGCGAAAACTTAATTTTAACAAGAATTCTTTGAACGCTTCGAAACAAGAAAAAAAAATTGTAGCTCAGTTTCAAAAATTATCTTACACATTCGACTCCAAATATGATGTAGATTCACCAGTTTTCGGGTTGTACTACGAGTTTTGTTACTCCATGTTCGGTGTTCTAGAACAGAAGTGATTATCCTGATCAGCCTTTATGAAGACAGAAAAGGGTACAAGTTGTGTTCTGGAACACAAGTGATTCCCTAACCTTTTCTTTTTTTTTATTTTCATTTATTCATTTATTTTCTTAATCATTTAAAAAGTAAAATCTTTTAAATATGTCTGGCTGATACATCAGAATCCTGAGAATCCTGAGAATCCATCAGGAGTTATGAACAGCCATGGTTGTGTTGGTGTTGGTCGGCCCGTTCCCCTTAAACCAATGCTTCAAGCTAGCCATTGGCGTGGTGATACAACCTTTTGGAATAAGTCCAAACAGATTAATCCAGTACGTCCAATTGTTAAACACTGGCGATGCACATGCTTTACATTTGTAATACTGAGGAAGTATCTAGAACTAATAGATTGCTTAGTGGGGTAGTCCCCGGGGGGGACTTGGTGTGCGCTCGCAGGCCGCGGCCAGTCCCGGGCTGTTTGTGTGTGCGTGCGTGGAGGTCTCAAATTATATCCCATCCCTCAACTCAATTGTATTGTGTCTTTTGTAAGGATAGGATGGTCTTTGGATAGGTATTGTGATAAGGTACGGCAGGGGACGTATGAAATAGTGTCTGCCAGATAGGATGATAGGATGATAGTGTAAGATGCATACATGCGTTCTGTCCCCTCCCCTCTTTTCCCTAATCCCCACTCCATTGAGACCCTGACCGCGGTTGCACGGGTGGATGTCTGGGATGAGGGGCCTGGCGAGGCGGGATACCGGTCTCCATACGGGTGGTTGTAATTACTAATAAATAATGATCGGGGTAGAAACTAACATACCCTACTACTGTTATTTGGGCCGACTCTGGTTGGTTTGGGTGATGGAAACAATGACAATTATAATACATAAGCCGAGACAGTGGTAGGGGTAGCCGATGAAAGCATTTGTTCGGGGTACAATGTAAATTTGTTCGCGTACATATTAAATTCATCCGTATTTTTACACACTAACATCTTAAAATCGCGGTTAAAAAAGACTCAATAGTCTTTAAAGCAGTCTAGGGAAACGGTGGGGCTTTCATTTTGTAATACTAGTTCAAGCACGAAACGATTGACGTGCATGGTGCGCGTAAATAATAGTGATTTAACAGATTTGGAAACTTCTCCAGTCTTAAGCTATCTTTATATGGCGCAGTTTACTACACAGTTTTCTGTGCAGTCTGAAAACGGTCCCGTATAAGGTAAAACTGCATGAAAAACTGTGTGCTAGTGTCAGATTTAAGCTGACATGACAGTCAATGTTTTTTATGTAAACGTTTAAATAGACATTGGTTTATTGTATGCTTTTAAATACGTAAAAAAACAATAATATATATAATATACAATTTCCTGAGAGAAAACATACGCTAAATATACAATTTCCTGAAAAAACATACGATATTAACTTACAATCGCGTGTCAAAAAATACACATATTTAGCGTGTCTTTTGACAGAAGTTTGACAGACTGCACAGTTTTCTGAACAAGAAACTGTGTAGTTTTCTGAACAAGAAACTGTCTCATATAAAGTGGGCATTACGCACTAGATAGATACAATGCGCGAGTGGATCCGGTCTTATAAGCGCGAGATTTAACAGAACGACTAAATAATAAAATATTCGCATATATTTATCAGGACATACCTCTGCGGGTCGTTTTAATCTTTAAAAAATACGTATCTCATTACAATAATTATCAATTTGATGACGAGCTGTTCCGGAAATTACTGCATCCGAGTCACCCCACATTTCAAAGCGTTAGTTTGATAAATTAATGATTATTTATTAATAAAAGTATTAATAATGTATAAAATGTGTTTTGAGTTCACTGATAAGAAGTGACACAAGTTGAATAGTGTGTCAAGTGGAGATAAAAATACTTAAAATTTTTTTCCTAAACAGACAAATTATTACTATTTTTCATGTCAATAAAAAAATACTATTCCTCAAAAGATCTATCATACTATAGTGGTGCCAAGGATTAAAATGTTTGCAAAAAAAAAATTGGTTTTCATTTTCAACAAACATTTTCATTATTTCTTACAGAATGTACATAGGTATTTTGTTTTATGTAGCACTATCCGGAACTTTATCTATTTTTAAAAATGAGGCATTTCACATTTTCTAGATTTTTTTAGTTATATCAGAAGAATCGTGTGGGGCTGAGTATCTTAACATAAATGCTGATAGGATAGACCCTCATGACATGACATGTTCTTATAAATTCTCTTCATTGTTTAGATGTTTTTTTTGGGCAATAATGTATTTTACCTGCGAAGATAACATGTTTTTGAAAAATAACCAAAAATTTAAAATGTTTGGGTAACAATAATTTTATTAGGTAGGTATTATTATTTGCTAATATAATAAAGCATGACCTTGATATCGTTTTCCATGCTAATAATATATTTTGTAATTGATAATTCATTACGATAATCACATCATTATGTATTAGGTAGGTACCTACTAGGTACTGCCAGTGGGACAAATAAATAATTGACAAATTTTGTGACTTAATAAAAAAAATGATAAGATTGGTAAGTAGGTAAGTAAGTAAGTATCATTTCATTTTATTTCGGATAGAGTATATATAGACTAAGTCTTAGTACCTATCCCTTTCTAAATAAAAGTGTAGAATAACTGAAATTTATTTAATAAGTGACTTTTTCGCCTCATAAGGGTTTTACAAAACAAAATGGCGTTTTGTAAAACCGGGTTTCATTTTTAAAATAAATAGGTAACAACCATTTAAAGGGGTACAAATGTAGACAAATTACTGGATTATACCCATGCTGGGCATGCCCATCAGATATAATTGATATCTCAACACAGACAGAGAAACTCTGGAAACGAATGTGGATTATTAGGCGTTTACATGTACACATTCAAAATGTTGTTAAAAAGATTTACTGGTTAAAATATAAAGCAAAAAAAAATTGGAGAGACATCTTCAGGCGTCTTCTAGTAAGTGATTAAGTTCGGATGAGCCTTGCCTACACCAATAAAGATTGATTGCCAAAAATGCTTAACAATCTTCTCAACAGATGTCACCAGTGAGATAATCACTTGTAAAGTGAAACGTGGCATGATAATTCATACCAACAGATGTTCCGAAATTTGTCATGTATGGTTATCAGCTGATGGACGGAATGGGGAATGTTGTAATACATCAAGTGGCCACTTAACCCAGCCAATGACAGGTCATAAGCCCTGTAAACGCCTAGATAATCCACATTCGTTTCCAGAGTTTCTCTGTAAGGTAAGTTTGTATTACATCGTGCAGTAGGTACCTACACCTACCTTCTTCTTTATTAATCCCTAATGACGGATAGGTTTATATAAAAATAGACATATCTCAAAATACAGAAAAAGATGTACCAAAAAAATAATTCATTCGCCTTTTTTAAAAAATTATGACTTATTACTTCTCCCGTTACACACACCTAATGGTGCGTAGGGTACTGCATTACGATATTAATACTAAAGAATAAAATGCTTTTAAATTTATTATTGTGTTGTTATTACCAAGATTGCGAATAATCCCATCGCAATACAACGATTTCCCTAATATTTATGTACCTATGTATTAACTTCTATGGAATAGTTTCAAAACCGACTCCAGTCACTACAGTAAATAATATAATCTACGGATTTGATCAACTTACAGTTGTTACAGTCAGGATAACACTGAGACTAGGTATCTACGGATATAACTCAAATGATTTCAAGTAATTTTAAATGAGATGTTTTCTCAAGCGCATGGCGATGGCGCCTGAAATCATTTCGGGTGGTTACAGAATACAAAAATACTTTTCTTTATTAAATAGGATTAATAAATATTCTCATATTGAAAACGTGACCTTTTTGACTAAAAAGTTCACTTGTTATCTGAATGGTCGTTTTTTGATAAGGAATCTCACTTGTACCCTGTTCCGTGACTATTCGTTATAAGTATTTTCATTTTTATTTCAGATTTTTATTTAATTTGTTACATATATAAGTACTTTGTCCCTAGTACCTAATTTTGTACATTTTAACTAAGCGAGACAATGTAAATTGATAAGTATCTATTATTTAGGAATTTTGTAAATCGGGTAAATCAATTAAACTTTTGAAATAATACATCTATACACTTTCATTCTTACAATTACATTTAAAGTATTTATTTATTTATTTAATCACAGCGAAATACATAAATTAAATATAAATAAAGAATAGTAGGTACTCTCGTAAATTGTAACAATATTTTTTTTACATTGGTATAAATAATATATCGAAGTATGCTTCAAACGAATACACAAGAATATATATATAAATATAGTGAAATATATTATCTGTTTACACTGTACAAATAAAAGTATTGACAGGAGTTTTCAAAATATTTTTTTTTTATGTTAAAAAATCTTTGATTATTAGGGTAATTCTTTAACATTTTTACTAGAAAATAAATTAACTCTAAGCCTATTATGAATATGGTCAATGCAACAATGAATTTCAATAGTGTTGAAAAAATTGGATCAAAGACATTTACCATAATATGTATGTATGTCATGTATTAACATCAGTTTTTCCAACGATGTAAAAAGTATTGAAATTTAAAGAACTGTCATTTGTTATATCATAGACCCGTACCATGGATACCGTAGTTTTAAATTCAGTGAATATCAAGACAAGTTCGATTAAACTTAAAGAAGAAAATATCATTTAAAATTTTCCAGGAAACGTAAACGCACTGGAATAAAAATTGATACCGCGAAATTTTCAGTTCAATTTTACAAATTTCTCGTGAACGATAAAAAACGATACGCTGAAATTAGTACTGATTCTATTAAAACCGTTATAAATACTGCTGTGGGACCAGTGGTCATCGGTCATCAGTAAACAGTAGGTAACACAACCAACCGCACTACAAATGCAGTACCTCAAACTGAAGAGAAATATAAACTAGCTCACCTGTGCACAAATCACCCACTGTCGTAACAATATAGAATCGTCGCTTGATCGACGACGAATCGGAAAAGTAATCACTACTTATAAGTAACGATGAGTTGCTCGCCAGGCGACAGTGCACGACTGAATGACGGTATCGTAAATATTCCACATCGATAAATACTTCCACACAATACGAAATGAGATATAGACAGCTCTTTATTTTACTAATCAGAGAAAGGATTCACAGTATGATTATCTTAGAACTTTAGACTCACAAAGTTCACACTGATTCTGTGAGCACTCTGGAGTCCCTTTCCTCTGATTCACGGGTCTGTGATATTATAATAACATGCCCTTGTAGCGAACATTACTTTGTATTGTACATACCCACCTCATTACTCGTGCACACTCTAACAAAGGTGATATACCGCCAATATAATAATTAATCATTGTAAAGTAATTGGACTAAAGTTCACTTATAAAAATACAATTTTATCTCTATGATCAATTATGCCTAAGTTTATCGAAATTCCATAAATGACAAATACGAATTAAACATATTACACATTTTTCAAATTCTGTACACAACTTTTTCCCAATACTATACCTACTTGCTTATATGTTGGTTTGTTTATAGCAAAATCAGAAGCAGTTTTCTTCACTGACATGTTCAAGTTCGTCTTTTCTTTTAGAATTTAATCCTTGGTGCTCAACTGATTAAAATAGTCCTGAAAACTATCGAGGGAATTCAACCAATTAAAGAGTCACAAGCTTAAAAATGTCCACACATCCAAATTTTCTTCTCACATATTATTATCTTTCTTTATCGGGTTTGTTATAAAATATTGCTTTTTTTAAATCACTGCAGTTCTTCTCGATTTTCTTTGGCACGCTAACTGTTTAAGTAGGTACATAGAAAATCATTTGTATTTATGTATGCATTGACAATGGCCTCTAGTACTTACATTTATTATGATTCTAGATAAAGAAAACCAATAATATCAAACAGTAATATATTACAGTTTTGCATAAAAACACGTTTTAATATTAATTTTCCATACATTGCTTTGCAAATTCATTATAACTGACCAATATTTCATTTCTTTATTGAAATATTACTAATCATTCAGTCTAGTGGTCTAGCCCTAGTGGTAGAGGAGCGGAGCCGGATCGGGATCTCTAGATTCGTGTCCCACTCCAGCACAACTTCTTTCCTGCTTTCTGGCACAGTTATTACCGGCTATTTGAAAACGGCCTCGAAAGGAAATTTTGAGAAACTTAAAAACTGAAAGGCTTCTTTTCAAAAATAAATTTTAATAGTAATAATAAAAAAGTAAGCAATTAGGTGAATAAATAAATAAAGGGGTTTTTAGAGTGAACACTTATTTAACTTTTCTCATGATCAAAATACAAAGATGTTAAATAAAATTACAGCACAAATTTGCTTCAATGGAATTTCTAGTCGGATAAGGTTACGTTTATGTGATAAACAAATGTGATAAATTATCGATATTTACTGCACTTGCTGTTGGTGCAGTGCCCTTATGCATATATCATCATCATCATACCATATATCCGCTCCATTTGTGTGGAGCATTAATGGAATCCACAAACTGCCTCCAGGCCAAGCGATCGCCGCCAGCTCTCGTGAATTTACTCCCAAGTCAAGTCAACGTCCCGCAGCTTGACGCAAACGCATGCATACAAGTTGCGGATAATTTAAATAAAAAAAGTAATCATTAATTTGTAATCATTTAACTATTTATTTTCACCGTCTCAACAGGTCACTGCGTTATTAGTCGTAATCAGTTTGATAAGCCCCACCAGCTCTAACGGAAGCATTTTCCGACATCATAAAACATCCAGGATTTACTAAAAACACTTTTGATTTTTTTATTCCCGTTGGGATTCGAACCGGGAAGCTCGGTGTCGCGAGTCCAGTGTCTTAGCCATTAGGGACGTCATAATATCTGGGTAATAATTTATCAAGCGTCACTTTTGTGAAAATCACCTCACGGGCAACATAATTTTTTGAAATAATTTTATAGAAACTTGAAATTTTGATTGGAATGTTGAAAGTTGAAAACCGAAATCGCCTAGAAATTACTCGAAAAAAACAGTGGATTTTTAATAAAACAAATTTTATTGCATATTTTACAGTTTTATATTTTATAATATTTATTAATTTTGTACTCTCTATATTTTTTAATCTAATAAAATAATTAAAAAACAAGACACCTCATTTCCTTGATTACCTACTAAATTTTAAATTTATGTAGCCTTTAGATGAACTAAAGTAAATGAATTATTATAATTCGATTGACGTCATAAGAAAGATTGTAAGTTTGGTGAAATGTTATGTTGTATGGGTTCAAGAACGATAAACTTGCTTCAGATTGGTACATGTTTTCTAACTAACCCATCACGCCATTTCCCTGAAAGGAAGACAGAAAGGATAGAACGCCACATACATTTATTCAAAAAAAAAAATAATACCTACATAAATATGAATTTTAGGGCAGGTACTAAACTTTTATTGTCTTTGCACCAGCATCTGTCATTATTGATATTATCAATTCAAGATTTAGAGAACAATATTGATCTTAAGTTTCTTTCCAAACATCACTTCATTCTCACAAATGCACACTTCTGGTTCCCTTTAGCATTCCAAGCCATAGGACCCGCAACCGCAAAAGCGCGCTACTCAAAATTTGTACCTGATTGCGGATCGGAATATCAAAACCTATCTGAAGCTGCAGATGTCAGTACAATAAATAACAAAGAGACGAGTCATAAAACGGTTTTTATCAAAGTAAAAGTACATATTATTTACCCTGAAATTTATCAATAGTAAATAATTTCAAAAATAAAAAGCCTCCCTCAAGGGTAACTTTTTTATTTTTGAAAATTGTAGATATTAATAAAAGTATAGCTCAACTAAAGACCAAATTCAAATCTAGAAATTAAAATTAAATAAACTCAAAAATATATATGAATGAAGATTACAGAAGATTACCCCAAAAAGACCGAACAATTTACGTTACTTGTTGAAACTTTAGAGATAAATACGTAATATAAAAATAGATAAAGTTGTTATGTCTTGTTAACAACATCATAATTCTTATATCATTTTATTATTTATTCATTTTTAGAGGTCGAATATTGATATACATAATGGAAAAATGTCCTATGTTTTTTGTGTGAATATTTGAACTTTTTTCTGTGAAAAACTCAAAAGATTCCTCGTAAAAAAATATTTAAAAACGGATTGACTGCAACGGATGCTTTCAAAGCACCCGTCTCCAAAGCGCACAAAAAGGATCGAACTGAAAATTTATATAGTTGATGCGTAGAGAAGTGTCTATGTACGGTTTCTATTGTTACGGCGGCTACTGACATCATAACCATGGTTAAAATATTAATAGACGATCATACTATCAATACAGGGTGTAACAAAACTCGTTGTTTCAACAAGCGGGAACCTGTGAATCTACATCGTATTTGGAGACGATTGTGTAATATGACTTTTTAATCTGGGCCTTGAATTTTTTTTTTTTTTTCCTTCTCACAAAAGTTTTTATAAGTATGGGACAGATTAAGTAAAGTTGCTCAAATTCTTATGAAAACCTGTTTTTTATATTGTTGTTTTTCTTTATGGGTAGTAAATCGATTTGAGTCAATACATGATATTTGATAACAAATTTGCAAAAAAAAAAACAAAAAAATGCAACTTCGTACTCATTTTTCTCTGAAACTAAGGGTCAAATCAAAAAAAAAATATTTTACAAAATCGACTCAAATATGATTAGTAGATTTCACTGGTTTCCGCTTGAGACATCGAGTTTTACACTGTTACCACAACAGTAAATAAGACCTGTTTTGGCGAGAAATTTCGCGATAATGATATTTAAAAAATAAATTTGGACATACGTAATGAAGCAAAATAAATTTTTTAAAAATTCGGAAATCACTGGCCATCACAAATTTTTTTTAATACTTGTCCTCGTCGACCTTTTACATAATGCGTTTACCAGAGGCTTGCTTTCGTTTTAAATCGCACCTTCAAAATTACAATGGCGCGACGTTTTTTAATAATTACCAAAATCCTACAAAAATAAATCTATTAAAATCTGGACATCAGCTTCTAAGATTAAATAAACATTATTCAAAAAATCTTGTGGAAACATGCCTCGTAGGTTTTTTAAAAATCTAATTTGTCGTGATTTGATTTTAAGTAGTTAAAAAAATAATAAAAATTGTCTACTGAGGCAGTAGACTAAAATTGCTTGAAATTGATATGACTACAAATTAATATTAATTACTAAAATGCACACAACAAAAGGCAAATTGTTATTAATTTACAGTGCATTCAGCCAAAGTTCACACAGAAGTCAAAAATGAGATATTGTAGCCACAATCTGTTAAGCTCGCTTTGTAAAATTGCATGCGATTAATGGAATGTCCAATCCACACATAATGTTTATCGGTTCCAATGAACTGATAAAATAAAATGCATTGACCTCAACTTTTATAAAGTACCTAAAAATTGTGACGACAAAGGTAAACAGTGTATTTTTGGAGGGGAATTATAAATAAAATCTTAAACGAGTATTGAGCTATTTTGACACCTACCATAACTTAATTATCTAATTTCTAACTGGAGGGATGTGGATTACAATACCTTGGATCCCTTGGAATCTCATTCATTCGCATTTTTTACTGGGCAAGGCACCTTTACAATGCCGATCACATGGAACTATATTGAATCCAAATCGATTTTGAAAGAGAGTTGACTTATTGTTTGTTCCAAGCGAGATCTCATTATTATTATGGATAATTTACATAGCGCCGATTTCGTATAAATATACCTCAAGGGCGCTATTCTATACACCCAGAAGTCGTACGAATGCAAGGAGTAGGCAAAGAGAATAAAACGCCACACATCTCTGTCCTAGCTCATTGAGATCTTGAGATGTTCTCTCATATTTTTTATTTGTTCCTTTCTCCTTTCCTTTCATCACAGTTTTTCTATTTTTTTAATTGTTTTTTCAGACATTTTATGATGAAATTATTATTTTACATCAATATAACTACTACCACTACTTTCCCTTATCCGCACCTAATGGTGCACAGGATACCGCATTGGACCACCAAGTGCAGTGTATTTTGATAATTTTATTACATGAAGGTGACATGATCAGTCTTACGCTTCAGTGCTAACCACACATGAAATATTTGTATAAAAAACCACACGAAAATAAATATTTCATGTTGCCCTCCAATATATACTTATGACAGTAAGTTAATTACATTGTTGCAGAATTATTAAGTTTATTAAAAAAGGAGCTATCAGACATAGTAAATTAACATAGTAAAAGAACCGGGTTGTGGTCTAGTGGTAGATTCGAGGACTCCGGATTAGAATCTCTAGGTTCGAATCCCACTCCAGCACAACTTGTTTCCTGCTTTCTGACACAGTTATTTCCGACTATTTGAAAGCAGTCCCAAAACTGAAATATTTGAATATATCATAAGAACTCAAATGTTTCTTTTTAAAAATAAAAAATAAAAATTAAAAATAAATACATCTATGTTTTTTTTTAACAAAACAAAAAAACACAATATTCAGAAAAAAGCTTTAATAATAATAATAATATATAATAATAATTTATTCCAAACCTTGAGGTGGGGAGTGCAAGCCTCTAAGCTTTATTGCAATGCAATCACATTTCATAAAACATGTTCCTTTTTTTATGCTACGGTAGTATTATTTAATTCTATTTCAGTTTCATTTTCTTGAAAAACATTATCATCATCATCTTCATCGTATTCGAATTCCGAGAGCGCTTCTTCCCCTTCCTCCGGATCCTCGTCGTTTGGATTATTACTCTTATCATCATCATCCTTCTCAACCAAAACCCCAGTACTTGAAGTTGACTAGAATATGAAAAAGGCAAGTTTTAACTTAGGTATAAATAATAATCATTTCTAATCATATACGGGTTTGTCTATCCACATTGTCTTCCGAGATTACTGGAGGCTGTTTTAAAAATGTAGTGAATCTTGATAATTTGTTACATGAAGGCAAAACTATCAGTCTTCCGCTGCAACACCAATCCAAGATACCACACAATATTATTAAATGCTTTGTTGAATTGAAAAGCGCTCTTGAGACAATTTTTCACAAATATTGCGCTTTAGAAATCATCCATAAATAAATAAATAACGATAATTATTAAATAATTATGAATGTTGACCTGAAGTCCTTGATTGGACAAGCGTTCCCTGGCGATGGCGTTGATGTGAGCGTTGAGGATCTCCCTGCACTGGTCGTGGAAGCCAGGGGGCAGCCAGCCGCGCCGCTCGTGGCACAGCGCCCCCGGCAGCACCTCCCCCAGCCGCGACAACATCTCCTCTATCTCCGGTACTTTCAGGTGGCAGTACTAACAAAAAATCAATACGTAGTAAAAATTAGAGATCTAAGAGTAACTTTTGTTACCAATCTCAGATATAACCATCACATTGATGAAATAACCATGAGAGCATCTAAGATGTGTGGGTTTATATTGAGAATATCTCTTCTATATCGAATATATCTATCATTAAAAATAAAAAAAAAAAACTGAAAAAAAAAAATCAATAACCAGAAGCGAGGAAAACTATAAGATTAAAGTTAGACACTTTGTAGTTTTACATTGTAAATTATTTTAATAAAATACCTAAAAAATATAATTTGTTAATTATCTCTTGACAAAGAAACACGCATTGTTTACAAAAAGCCGGTCAGGAAAAAGAAATAGAAGAATAAATAGTTTAAATAAGCAATACTTTTTGTTATAGTACCCTACCTGATAAAACATTTGCCTACGAACTGGTAACATTCCAGGTTGAAACATATACGAAGCAATGTGGTCTTTTGTTGTCTGTGGTTTACCCTTGTCACTGTCATTTTGATGAAATATTTGTTTGTGATAGTTTTTACATCTCTCCTTAAACGGGTTGTAGAAATCCTGGCGATTCCCTTTGACTAAACTTTTTACACCACCTAAATTAAAACAGTAAATTAATGTTCTTACAGTAATTAATTTCATTAATAGGCGCCTATAAGCAAGCGGGCCAGATCCGCAGACATATCTTTGGATCAGATTCGTCGAAGACAAGTCTGTGGATCTCGCCTAGTACATATGTTTAATAAACAAGGTGTCACAAAATTTGAAAAACATAAGAATCAGATGATACGTAATAACCCAATAACAAAAGTCGAAATACCTACTAATTTATTCATGTTATATACATATTTTTTTGGCTATAAACTTATCGTCCTGACCAAATTAATATATTCTAGGACCATATGACATCAATTCGTCAACCCGTTTAGATGGTTATCGGTCACAGACAGACACACCTCTAGGAAACATATATAAATATTGTAATATTATCCCCACACACGCCAGTTCTTTATTAAAATAAAAAATGAGGGATCAATTACACTGTAAGGTCTATTCCCACATGACCGTGATGTGACAGGACCACGTTGCCTTTTCCGTGTTCCATATAACCCAGTCTGTATACACTCAGATTTCGCTCTCACTAAAATTAAATCCGATGTTTTTTATTATTTAGTGATATCCAGGGAAGGTTATATCAAAAGTCTTGATGAATAGAACGTGAGCTTAAGTCACTAGAAAAAAAGGGTCTTATTCTGATTTTTTCAAAAAATCTCCACCTGTCCAAAAAAAATTGAGTGACAAAGTGAGAGACGAACTTCAAAAATTCATCAAAAATAATTGTTTAAATTTTCTTTGTATCTCATATTGTTAATAATCTCGTTTGACGGGCTATATGGAAACGGAAAGCACCACGGTACAGTATGTCCCGTAACTGGAAATAGACCTTTTTGGGATTAATTTATTTTACTAAAATGAACAAACCTGTATTTCGAACTCTATAGTCCATGCACTGACATAATCTACTTTGAGGATCTTTTCTCGGATCGTAACCAAACTTCACCCAGAGACTCCTCCAAGGTCCATTTAAATAGTAATATGCCACACAAGGTAATAGAGATTTCAGTTGAATCTCTGATAACTTAGAAATGGAAAACAGCTCATTCTTGGAACGGATTGGTTTTGTTTCAAAATACTGAAAGAAGGATTAATTATTATATAATATGATTTTACTTTTTACTATGAAAGAATAATTTCATTAATATACAGGGTGTCCCGCCATAAAATGCACATCCGAAGCGAGATAAAACTACACCAAGTTTCATAGACAGAAATATTTATTTAGAAAAATGAAATGTTAAGCCCAAAGAAAAAAAATTTAATCAATGTACTAAAACAATTTATCTCAGTCCTGGATTTTTTTGTACTTCAAGTAACTGGCCACCCTGTATAATATTTGGGCTTGCTTGAAAAGTACCTCTCTCATTATGTCCAATTCTTTGCAGCCTGGAGATAGAGCCTCTAAGGCCATTTTAATAGGTTCCAAGGGAACAGGATCAGTGTGGTTGAAATTAATATAAATGGCGTGCCTAGTTCGCGCTTTTCTATATCTTCCGATTATGTTTTTGGAGTCCTCTTCCTTTTCTTTTTCAGATATTGTATAGTTATACACATAGTTTTGTGGTGTGGACATTCGGGAGAACACTGGCGGCACAAAGAAATATGGAACCTGTGAACTGTTAATCAAAAACATTGTCAGAAATAAAATTATGTATTTTCCTCAGAATGAAAAACTGTAATATTTTTTATTAGTAAATATCATCACCATTCAGGCTAAAGTCACCAACTCTGGTCTAAAAAATTTAGATTCATTTATCAATTCATAGAAAAATTTACGATGTTTAACAGGCAAACGTCACTTTCTCCACTTATTTAGTAATGTGAATATAATATTATAGATTAATCCACTAATTTGACAACTCTTTTAATCACAATAAAAACTTTGAACATTGACTATCACAAAATGTTGTTTCTAGAGTTAGTGATTATTGCCTGAATAACATGTTTATTATGTTTTTTTTATCAAGCGTCCATTTGTATTAGAGCAATTTTTTTTACTAAAAAATAAAAATAAAATATGCAATGAAAAATACAAATAAATATACATTAAAACGAATTTTTCTTACTTCATCCATTCCACTTCAGGTAATCCAGTTGGCACAAGGTCATCCAGTATACACTTCAACCCCGATGTCGGATTCTCTTCATCTTTAGGAACGAGGGGTAAATATTCAAAATCAGCGAGTGCTAGAATAAGACAAATATTACATGTACTAAATCTACAAACTCCAAGCATAGCTGTACTCCCAAGATCCTTAAACATGCTTGCCTATATTACAAGACAAAGGTTCGCGGCTTCCTGGATTTCCACTGCTGAAATCTTTCAGCAGTTTACGTCAAAACTATGTGACATAAATCTGACATATTTTTTTAAACATATTAATTTGAGACCATGCGAAACTCCACTTATTTGTTTTTACTCAATTCTAATTTCTTAAAAAATTATTAAAATATGAATAAAAATTCACACGCGTGTAATACCGTCAAATTTTGAAACGCTACACCACGTGACCTGCACCAATGGCAAAGATCACATATTTTTGCAAGTAAAGATTCAGATATGAAATTCAAATCGCTTAACTTTTGTGAGCAGTTAGGGGAGTATTACACTCGTCACAGGAAGCCGGATCAAAAAATTTTTTCTCAGGAACAATCACCCTCCGGATAATGATTGCCAAACTGCAGGAAATGCTTTTAACCGCATGCAACAGCCTTCTGCGATAATTTGAAAAAATGCTTTTTTCAACAGCCTTCTGCGCTTTTTTCAGATTTTTTTGTTGACACCTCAACTATCCAGGCTATAAAATAGAATATTCTACTATTCAGACTACCCTTATCTCTAATATTAGTCCAGATATTCAATTTAAAAGTTCCGTTTATTTTAATAAGTAGGTACCTAGTTACATTTCGAAAGTATTTTCAACAAGCCCAAGACATTTCATTCTAATTTTTACGTATTCAGTGTGTATTACTCGCAATACATTTAAGCCATTTTAAACAGTCACAAAACATTACACTTACTTTCAAAATGATAACTCTGTCTGATAATACCCATAACCTCTGTAGCGACCACCTCCCCTCCGTTACTGGATCCCTGTTTCTTCTTCTTCACACGAACCTTCAGCAGAACTCCTGGAGTATTGTGGGAATTGCTACTAACCACCTTACAGTAGGGATCCTTGGGCCTGAACCTCAATTCTAAGCGTCTAGTTCGAGAGGAATGAGCCTATAAAGAGATTTACTTACTTTATTCCTTTTATCATAATAAGAATGCATAAATAACGACAAAACATTTGTTACTAAATAATAATTGTAGGTAACCCGATTGAAGGGTATAAAAATTATAAGTAAAAATACCTTTGAAATACTCTTTATTCCGCCTAACGTTTCGATTGCCTTGTCAGCGTTATTTACAACTCCGGGATATTTAATAGAAACCAATTTTCGAGTATAATTTTGTAAGTCACTCATTTTCCGAATTTCTCATTAAAATTATTCCACTTCTAAAATACAGTGGCAAACACAAAAATACACACAAATTGTCAAATTGACAGTGAGCAATAACCAAAGACAGCATAGGATCTGTCAAAGCCGAAATGGCTGGCAAAATTCAAAATTATGTAGGTACTTTAGTAATGTACATCTATAATCATAATCGGATATCCATAACTGGTAAAGAATTTTTTTTAAATTTATTTACAAAACTAACACAAGTCGTTAAATATAATAATATAAGATATGGAACCGCCGAATTAGGCTGGGATGGGCAGCGTTTGGGAATGTATCCCACATTATGAAGAGTTCAATTCTTAACAACCTTAAAAGGCAGGTATTTAACATGTGCATACTTCCAGTGTAGACTTATGGAGCTGAGACATTAACACTGACTATCCAATCGGCCAATAAATTCCGTGTAGCGCAAAGGGCAATGGAGCGAAGCATGCGCTCGGCATCAGTTTAAGAGACCATGTCACTTACTAACGAGGAGATAAAAAAACGTACTAGAGTCATAGACGTCATAAAAGCTATCTCCCAGCTGAAGTGCACATGGGCTGGACATGTGGCACGCCAGAGTGAGGACCGATGGACGAAGCGCCTGCTGAACTAGAGACCTAGAGCTGCAAGGAGACCTGTAGAAAGACCACCAAGAAGATGGATAGATGACATAAAAAGTACTGCAGGATCCAGATGGCAGCTTGAGGCCCAGGACAGAAAGCAGTGGACCAATATGGGGGATGCCTATGTCCAGCAGTGGACGAACAATAGCTGATGAAGAAGAAGAAGAATAAAATATGGAACATTAGTTTGCATGACCAATAACGGGATTTTGTATAGTAACAGTTAAAGTTATGCATATATTTATATATATATATACACACATACACAGTGCCTAAATATTAAGAAAGGATGGGGAAAAGGGGATGAGGAAGAATAGAAGGATGTTTGAATTATTTTTTTTAAATACGTTATAATAATAAATAAAAAAAAATTAAAGTGGTGATTTAGGAAAAGCTTAGAAGGAAAGCCCATGAAAATGAAAAACACAAGAAAAAATTATAAATTTATGATTATGAAAAGAACTCGATCGAATCAGAAAACAAACAAATTAACATATGATTAAATTACTCTTGCTCCAGTGTCAACGTTACTTTGTTTGAAAATAATTATTAATAACCTTTTTACTTGATTCAAACAATCATAATAATAACCGGCTACGAGAGAAACGGGACTGAAATTGAGAAAAATTGCAGTTTCATAACCATTTTTGCCTATACAAAATTGATTGACATCATACATCATCGATTATTCAGTTTTGCTGGATAGTCGGTTATGAAATAGTTAACGTTTTATAGATAAGTTAGTTCATCGATTAACACAACGTAATTCTTGATATTCATTAAAAAAATATTCATCTAATTTAAGATAACCACGTCACTAAGTAAAGAAAATTATTTTATCTGTGTTTATTCGTTAATTATTTTGTCTGTGATTTTTTTAAATTCGGTTTCGTTGTGTTGTCATTTGTCATTATTTGTGGTTATGTTTTCCGATTCTAGGCCATTGAAAAACAAAAGCTTAGCCGGTTATTAATTTTATAATATTATATACTTTGGATACATATTACAAAATAAAATAAACCTATTGAAGGTGTTACAATTGGTAATTTGAATGTATTTTACAATAATCATAATATATATGACGTTTCGTCAAATAAAATTACTGAAATTAAGCGGGAAATAATGTCTACCTAAACGTTTATTATTTTTGTTCACATATTATTTTTTATCTTTAGGCACACCATGGGAGAATCCGATTTTAGCTCTCTCTTGCACGCCGCTGAGCAATTAGCAACAGATGTTGAGGGAAATGAGGAGTTACCGAGGGTTGAGAGATCACTTGGACAAGTTCTTGAAGCTTCCCAGGAACTTTACTCGAGAGTGACACAGACGGGAGCTCACGACATTCAAGCGTAATATAATACATGATATTATATCCTGAATATTGAAATTGTGTTACGCGATTAAATCAAATCATATTATTTATTATTAACGCCCAAAAGACTTTATTTTTTTATATAGTGTTTCCATTTTTGAAGATCGCAGTAATATTATGGTAAAACTTTTCAGGCATTTATTACTGGGTTCAAAAGGAATCGACCTCCCTCAGATCTCCCAGAAGCTCGAGACCCTCAGTTCACGTAGAACATTTGAACCCCTTCACCCGATTGCCGATTCTGACATTGAAAGTTTCCTGAGAAATGAAAGGGAAAACGCTATCCTATCTCTTATTGATGAAGTCAATAAATCTGTAAGTTATTTTTTGAAAATAAATTTAGAAAACACTTTACATTCTTACTTGCTGAATTACTGGTTCTGAAGCGTAAGACTGATCATCTTACCTTCATGTATTAAAATGATCAAGATACACTGCACTTGGTGTTCCGATGCAGTGCCCTAAGCGCCATTGGGTGCGGATAAGGGAAAGTAGTAGTAGTAATATTATTTTATCATGTTTGTTTATACATGGAGCAACAAAACTCGCAGTACAACCCGAAAACTGGTGAATCTACATTATATTTGGAGTCGAATGTGTAGAATAACTTTTGAATCTGAATTTAAAAATAAAAAAATTCTTCTCATAAAATCATTCATAAATACTGCAGATTAAGTAAAATTGCACTAATTCTTATTAAAATGCTGTTTATTGTTTTGTTTTATTTATGGATAATATTAATTTGACTAAATAAATTATATTTGATAACAATTTGCAAAAAAATATAGAAAAAAAAATCTACTTTGTACTTTTTTTAAAAATTATGGGTATAAATAAAAAAAAAAATCTACAATATCAACTCCAAATATGACGCAGAGTCACTGGTTTCCCGCTTGTACTACCACTATCCTTGTCTTTATTCTTATAATATAAGATAACCACCAGTTACCATTAGTTAGTGGAATGCTTGTTTATTTGTTATTTTCCTTTATTAACACTACTACGTTGCAACTAAACATGAAAACATTTACTTATAATTATAGTATGATCGTGTGTTGATAAGTGTGTTTTTTTTTTACCTATGCCAAGATTTTACGGGTGGTAAAAAATGTAAAATGGTTGTTTCAGTCTCTGCAGGCCATTGAAGAGCAGAAGTGGGACCACATGGTGTCGGAGTGGAATCAGGAGAAGATAAAGCTGATGAACGCCATGATTGGTCCCTCGCAGAACTGGCTAGACCTGAAGAGGGCCCCCGAGTCCTCGGTCCTGGCGGACACCCCGCGCAAGGGGGGCCACTCCATGCTCGACGACCAAGAGATGGCCTACGCCAAGCAGGTCCACCAGCACAACAAGATCGTCCTCCAGGGGGCCATGAGACCCTCGCTGGTGCAGAAGTTCTCGCAAGTTGCCGAGGAATTTAATGATCCGGTAAGTATAAAAAAAATCAAACTGTAAACTCAACCCGTCCTAAAAATATTATTAATATTTTTATTATAGGTAGGCAGCCCTTTGCTTGTGCGCCTATATCTTTTATACGGCTTCTTGTCAGCCTTCTGCATCGAAACTGTTTTTGAACTGGTTAATAATATTTATACCTTATTTTTTTTTTTTTTTCAAAGAACTAAACTTGTTAATGCTCTTGCTCAACAACACCCTAATTTTTTTATACAATTTTTATTTGAAGGAATTGAATTAATATCTTAATTATATTTATTAACTCGGAAGATTATTTAAGTTTTACTTTTTTCAACTCGGTTAGATTGTATAAAGGTCTCAGATTAGTAAATTATTTTCTGTATCATCTTAGTGTACCAATGCAGCGCCCTATGCACCATTGGGTGCGGATAAGGGATAGTAGTAGTAATAGTATTATCCAGTTAATATTGCTGTAGTGTTTTTTTTTCATTAATCAAAATTGCATATATTGTGTGTGGTCAGATTCATATCTGTAATGGCTAATTGTAACTTTTAATCACACAGCTATTGTATGATAGTGTCCAATTGTATTAGTCTTTTAACTGGTTTTCTGTTCAGACATTTACAGATTACTTTTTTTTATAACAGAAAGTGAAAGAAATGTGGAGCATAGTAAAAACAATGACCAGTATACCTCCGCTTGTTCGCAACGACGATCCTATCAAGTCCAGAGCTTCTCCAGCTGTACAGAGGGCACTGATAGCACAAGGAAAGAAGTATTTAGAACAGAGGTAATTCTTTTATTTATTACAACTGACCAGCTAATAAGTAAGATTGTAACACCTTACTAAAGGCAATGTGTGCCTCTTTTTAAACACACAAATAAACTGTAAATTTTTTAATCCATCAATAAATTCCGAAAATACCATAATATTTCATTTTTGAAAAGTGGAATTAAGTCGGTTTTCCAAAAAGTTTGTATTATTTTTTTGCATTATTTTTGTTTAATGTGTTTCTTACCGTGATTACAATACTATGTCGGTAACTGAAGAATTAATTGTCATCTTTTACCGCGTAAGTCATTTTTTTTCAACTTTTTAAGGGTCAATAACCATATTATTTAATATATAAGTACATAAGTGAAATGTAAGAGTTTATTACAATTGAATTTATCTCCAATTTGTATTTCTATTACAGATACAAGGCGTACATGCGCAGTATTGTGATGGACAACCTTCAGTCGGCCCAGCGCGGGGGCGTGCCGGGGACGTTCCCGCTGGTGCGGGGCTTCGTGGGGCTCCGCGTTCAGGGGCAGGCCCTCCTGGGGCTCACCGACGGCCAGCTGGACGGCCGCCCCGTGTGGCCCCTCATCTATTACTGCCTCAGGAGCGGGGACATGGAGGCAGCCCTAGTCTGTGCAGAACACGCTGAGTAATTACTAGCATATTTTTTTAGCCTATGTATTCGATCAGCACTGAGTTCGCCAATGTATAACAATGTGTAAGATATAAGTCGATACAAGATTTATCTATGGATTTAACTTTAATTTTATTTGGAAAACCCAACAGAGAACAATAACATATAAGTACACATCATGTCGATTGAAAAAAAGCTCCAATTATAGGTTTTTGTAGAATGATCTTTTAACAAAAATAGAAATTTAAATATATATATGTACCTACATACAATTTTTTATAGAGGAAAGCGAAAGCGATGGGATAGGAATCATTTTCATATGTATAACTCTATGTTCGTCGATAATAACCTCTTGTTGTAGATACATTGATAATCCCGGTATAGTAGAGTCGAGCAGAGCCTTGATTATCCATACTAATTGATGATTAAAGTAGTCCAGATAATCGAATCATTGGTAAACTGCGTAAAATCTAATTATTATTACTGTTATAGGCAGGCAGCTTTTGCTGGTGGGCCTATATCTTTTGTACTGCTTCTTGTCTGCCTTCTGCATCAAAACGGTTTATATATCTTATATCTTCATGGTGTTTTACGAGGAACACTTAGATTTTTCCTATAACTTAAATATTTAAAGTTTTTTTAAACTTGAATTTGCAGTCCTGGATTTGAAGACCTCATTGAAGTACTTGAAGAACTCATCAAGAAACCAGGATGCCCCCTGAGTAACAAACTACAAACTTCTATCAACTTCCAGTATAGCAGAAATATAAGAAACACAACTGATCCCTATAAAAGAGCTGTAAGTTGACTTTACGTGAATTTTGTAGTAATTACAACTGAATATATTTACATTATTGTCTGTTGAAATTTTTTAAACTCATTTGAGACAAAAAAACACAGCTAACTATGCAAAAGTTTACGCTTGCTACTAGATGAAAGTTGTAGAGAGAAGAGGTAAAATTGACAATGACAGCTGACTATATAGGTTAGTACTCTGAAGTTAGTAGCAAAGTGAAGCTCTTCACAGGTAACAGAGTTGCTAGTAATAAAAACAGACACTTTAGTATAAGCTGCATGAATTTAAGTATTTGACTAATAAAAATTCCTAACACAAGTTTTGTGCCGTTTTCCAAGGTATACTGTATTCTGGGTTGCTGTGACGTCAGTGATGAGCACACGGAAGTAGCTAAAACTGCTGACGACTACCTCTGGCTCAAGTTAAGCCTCATTAAGGAGGACTCCGCCACCACATCAACCGACACGGAACAATTCACCTACTCGGATTTGCAAAAACTGATCCTTGAAGAATATGGTATAAATAAAAATTACGTAGATATTATGAATACAAAAAGAAAAAATTGTTGAAATATAATATATCACATTGATCAATTATAACATTTCAGGTGAATCTCACTACAGAGCTTATGAGCAGCCATTAGTGTATTTCCAAGTTCTGGCTCTCACTGGACAGTTTGAGCCCGCCATAGAGTTCCTTTCACGCATTCCTAGGTACAACATAAAATCTTACCTAATTTGAACATAATACAGGGTGTAACAAAACTCGATGTACAAGCGGAAAACCAGTGAATCTACATAATATTTGGAGTCGATTTTGTAGAATAAAATTTTTTGATTAGACCCTTAGTTTTCGAAAAAATTGAGTACGAAGTTGATTTTTTTTGCTAAATGTATTTAGTCAAATTAATACTATCCATAGAGAAAACAAAATGAAACAACGCGTTTTTAGTAAGAATTTTGAGCAATTTTACTTAATCTGCCATACTTATGAAAACTTGTGTGAGAAGAAATCGTTAAGGTTTATTTTTTAGCTCAGATTAAAAAGGCATAGTACACAATCGTCTCAAAATACGATGTAGATTCACCAGTTTTCGGGTTGGCGTACCATCGTGTTTTGTTTACACCCTGTTTATAAACTTATATTTATAATATTTCAATCTCAAAACAGCAAAAATAATAATGTCAATTTGTCATTTCCAATTTTTTTAAATTTCAGATATCAAGTTCACGCAGTACACATGGCCATAGCATTAAATGAACTATACCTCCTTGGAGGACCAAGAACAGTACAAGCACTTCTTGGTGAGTATTCAAATTTATTTACCTACTTATATATTACTTTGGAAATAATTCAAGTACTTTTCATATATTTTCCTCCAACTGAAAGTACTCTGCATTGCCAGAGCACTTTCTCATGAGAATAATGTATGAATATGGAGGAAGCCAAGGGAAGTGTGCCTGAAGAGAGTGGTTGGCATTCTATCCTCTCTGCCAGCCCCCTCGGAGATATGGAGTAGTGGTTAGTTCCTCTGTCTGTTAGGATATCAATAAAATCTGATATTAGCCCGGCATGGGTATATCCCAGTAATTTGTCTGCAAGTATTTGTACACATTCAAATTGTTGTTTAAAAAATTTACTGGTTAAAATATAAAGCAAATAAAAATTGGAGAGGACATCTTCAGGCGTTTCAGTAGTAATTAAGTTCGGTGTGAGCCTTACCTACACCAATAAAGATTGATTGCCAAAAATGCTTAACAATCTTCTCAACAGATGTCACCAGTGAGAAAATGCTTGTAATGTGATCTTACGAACGCGGAGTTCAAATATATAAGATGTTTCAAAAATTTGTCATGTATGGTTATCAGATGATGGGCGGGAATGGGAATGTTGTAATACATCAAGTGGCCAATTAAACCCAGCCATATGGCAGGTCATAAGCCCTGTAATTGCCTAGATAATCTACATTCGTTTACAGAGTTTCTCTGTCTCTGTTGGGAAATCAATAATATCTAATGGTTAGTTAGTTTAGAAAATATAAAATTCTGTAAAATGCAGCCATCTTATTTTGTTACTGTTTATACAATATTTTTTGTTAGAACGGACTTGATATATTAATTTGTTAATGCTTTTTTTTTATAGTATCTGTGGATATTGAAGACCCCTCCCCCCTGCGGAGGATGAACCTTCACCGCTTATTCATACTTTATGTTAGAAAATTTGAAGTCACAGATCCTGCTGAAGCCCTTCAGTACGTTCTATCTTACTAGGTAAATACCAAACAAGGCGTGTTTTTATGGTTTTGTCATGATGTGTACTATTTCAATTGTCTTTTGTCTCTGCATTTTTCGGCAGGATACATGAAAGATTCCAATGGAAGGAACCTGTTTATGGTGTGTGTGGGAGACCTTGCCCTGGAATGTCGAACTACGACGTTGCTGAAGATTTAGTGAAGAAAGGTCTATTTGAAGATGCCATCAACATGTTTGATTTAGCTGGGGTAAATATTACTTCTTTCTCCTATCATTGTTCATATTTTTATTTACTTTTGACATAACCTACACATCAAATATTTCACACGTCCAGTTTAAGTAATCATCTGTTCAATGTATTCCAGAATACAGAACGCGTGTTTGAATTATGCTGTACATTACTGAGCCAAGTTGTGAGTGAGCCAATGAGACCGGGGTCCCTGAAGGAGGAGGCTGTCCCAGACTTGCCAGAACCTGAAGGAGCGCCACGCCAACACGCCCCTCCCCGCCACCACGCAGCACACCTTCAACACACTCACACAACTTGTCAAGTTCTTCGATCAGTATCATGCCAACAATTATGTTGGAGCAATGGAGGTTAGCAAATTTTTTTTAAATGTCAACGTATATTACTACTTACTACCATCAACCACGGTTTAAACTTTCTGTTTTGCTGTCTTTTATATCTACAAAATTTTGTTCAAATCAGATATTGTGATGTAAAGAAAATGGTTAGAACCACACAGCGTAGCTCCAAGCGTTATATACAAGCGTTCGGATGTGTCCGTTAGGCAACCAATCAGGCAATCGATTATATTTTACAGTAATGTAAGAACCTCTCTGAGCAGTATGCACTATTCTTGCACCATTTGATGCGGAAAAGGAAAAGAAGTAGCAGAAGTCTCCATTCAGTTTCTAAAATGCTATCCAATGTATGGTGAATAAATGATTGGTTTCCGTTTATCAATGTGTTTATGATTTACGGCAGACTTTAGCAGTGTGCAAACTGGTTCCACTGCGAGCATCCGAGGAGCAGGAGCGGGTGGCCGCCTTCCGTCGGCTGAGCGGGGAGGTGTGCCGCGCCGTGCCCGACCTGCTGCTGGCCACGCTGGCCATCCTGTACTCCCACTACCAGGCCCTCAGGGGGCCCCACCACCTCGAGAGGGAGGGCAAAGATAAGGTGAGGCGACATCAACACTTGACCAAAATTACACTTTGTAAATTATCCAAAAAGAGAAAACAGCAGTTCCATTAAAATGTATCCTTTTTTGTACACCAAAGAAAATTTAAAAATGCCATAATAACCGGCGTGCGTGCATGAGATAATGTATGAATGTGAGGGAAGCAAGGGAAGTGTGCCAGGACAGAGTTGTGTGGTGTTCTATTCTTTCTGCCTACCCCTTCGGTGATGTGGCGTGATGCTTAGTTAGTCATAGCAATAAAAATAGTCTGTGCTGCAGTACCAAAGCTGTGTAAAAATCATTTAAATTCTTCTCCCAGTATTTTATTTGAGTTTTACATGTGATATTTATTTCCAGCAAGTTGAATTTTCTCCGAGAACAAGCTGAAGCACTAACAAGTTTTGCCGGAAACATTCCGTACAGGATGCCGGGAGATACCTACAGCCAACTTACACAGATGCAAATATTAATGCACTAATCTACATCCAGAGGAATGTGTATTGAATTATAAAGAAAACTCCATTTATCATTCACTTGTAACAACACTTTATTATATACAATTAAAACACTTCATAGTAATAAAACGAGACTTTTTTTTACAAAACTTCTGGAAGTTTTATTTGCAGACTCTTAATTGATATATCGGAACTGAAATCTGCCACCAAACCCTCTTTCATCTGAAACAATGTAATAAAAATGGTAATTGGATCCTTTGGTAGTATTGCCAACTATAAATGTAATAGACCATGTATCATTCAGACCAAAAAGCTCAAGAGACTTCTATATTTTACAAAAAAATAGGAATAATAATTATAGATACATACATTTTTGTAATCCAGCATCATTTCTTTAAACATAGAGAAGTCAGACATTGACAGAAGAATTTCATAAATCTCACCTTCCATATCCAGTTTCCTCAATCTGAAATCATTATCTTATTAATTAAAATATATTTTTCATTCATCTTAAATTTTGTTTAAACTGCTCTAGAATTTGTTCTACGCCTGTAGCACACAATAAGTTGGATATACCTTGCACCAAATTCTTTTCTTTATACATAAAATTCCGCTCTATAATAAACAATGGCATTAAAAAACAAACTTTTGGTAAAAAAAAATAAGAACTTACTCTAAATCAGAGAGAAAAATTATCATGTCAAATCCCTTAACTCGTTCACTTAAGAATTTGTCAATGAAAGTCTCAATAGTATCTGTGTATTCATTAAAATATGTCAGTGTATAGGAATTTATTCTCTTCGCTGTCTTCAAACTCTATCCAATATTTTTTCATAAAAAGTAGAGATTATGTTCTGCAATAAAACATTCCAAAATTGGTCAATTAGGTTACATTAAATGATTAAAATAATGTATCTTTGTGCTCTAATAATTAAAATTGTATGTACCAGAATAATTTTATTTTGATAGGTACTGTTAAAAAAACACAAATGTCTAAACTCTAAACAAAACAAAATAGTATTTTAGGTAACTTACAATAAATTCATCATTCAACAACATGTCTTCGATATGTCCAATAATTTCATCAAATAATGTGTTATCTTCGCACTTATTAATGTAGTCTGTTGAAGATAAATCAAGTTTATAAAAAGTCCTCAGACAGCCTGTTCTCCGTATTATTCATTTTACTGTAAAAAATCGTTGTGCATATATAAATAAAAACACTTTGATTAAAAAATATTTAGAATAGAATAGAAATACTTATGACCCTGAATGACTATTAATTGATAACAAAAATAGGCTGTAATAATTATAAAATTGTATACTTCACTTTAAATTTGCTAGTAAACGCTATGGCTATGAAATGCTTTTCTTGTTGCCTTGGTAACAATATGTGAAAACAAAATATTCGATTTTAGAACTTTCCAGAATTTTTAGATAGGTAACCATAACATTTTTTATTACTTTTGCGACCTAAATATATATTTTTTTAAATTTATATCGGTATTTTTTTTTACATTTTGCAAAAGTTGCTTCACATTTTTATTTACTAATGTAGGCGTCTTCCTTGAGTCCCCCACATAGCACCCTGCGCAGCATTTCTGGGAACAGATCATGGACCAATGCCCAAAGATAATTTAATGGTAACAAGAAACTTAGTTTATAAAAAAAAAAATTGATAAACAATGAATATGTGTATGAATAGCGTATTATTGACACAATAAAATATTTCGCCTTTCAACTTAATCAACGGTAGCGCTAGCGGAATATTCAAAAGTTACAAATTTTGAGGCATAAAAGGTGTCAAGTCACTATGTCTGGAGCTATCTTTTTTTAAAATTAATATAAAACGTCGTCATCATCTCAGCCCGTTGAGGTCCACTGCTGGACATAGGCCTCCCCCTGCCGTCTCCACTCCTCCCGATCCTGCGCCGTCCACATCCACTGTCTTCCAGCAGACTTCCTGTACATGTATTATATTCCCAGGAGTTATAAAAACTCATTTTGGGACCGGTATTATTTACATTTTTAATTACATATTGCACAATCAATGTAAAACACTTAGCTTAAATACGTTGGCGGCCCAACGCGCCACGATGCGTCCTAGGAAAGAAAGTTACGTTTATGAAAGAGTCTTCCGATAAACATCCATGTGATAGAAAGAGACGGCTAAAGGGTCTGAGCCCAGCCTTACGTTTTCTATGTCCTGGCTTAGTGGCGGCCATCATATAGAGGAAGCTTTTTAGAGGGGCCTTAAGGCGCGTAGTGTCTCGTAGTCTGTGGTATTTTGACAAGTGCTGTCAGTAATCGAGTCTGAATAATCCGTGGTGCGGTCTGTCAGCTGTCAACGATGAATATAATATTGTAAAATAATAGTTAACAATATTCAATCTAATAATTGTTGTTTTGTGCTTGTGAATATTATTTCCTTTATTTATCACTATGCTTTAATGAACCGTAATCTCTCGTTTAAATTATTCTTATTTTATTAAATTTTGAAATTCTTACAACATGCACACATCTATTATTTGAATAATTAAAATGGATATCTTATCATGGGTAATTTAAAAAAAAATTATGTATTTAATATTTTATTATGTTATTTTTCATACTGTGAGATCTCTCATAAAAATGTCTTAAGAGTTATATAACTTTTAATGATGTTCTATTAGACTATTAGTTATTTCAATTCTTAATGGTTTTAGGGTGCTAATTCACATGGACAATTAGGTCAAGGAAATATTTCTGAACAGTGTATAATACCACAGGCAGTTTTACAAACATGGACGGGAAAAATTAAAGAAATATCCGGCGGAGGGAAAAACTATAAGGATGGGCATGCGACATACAATTCTTAGTTGATATCAATGGTTGTGTTTGGGCAACGGGATGCGGAAAGAGGGGACAACTAGGGTTAGGTGAATCCGTTACCAATCTAGACACATTTAAAAAGGTACCAGAATTAAAAAATATAGAAAATGCTGTTGTGTGCCATACATCACACTAATTAGCTGTGGTCATAAAAGTTGATCAAATTCTCTATGCCTGGGGAGTTACCATTTACGGACAACTTGGACTAGATTAAACTAAATTTAATAAAGTTTTTGTGCCGACTAAAGTGACTCTTCTCACGGAGTTTATAGAAAATATATCTGATAATTTTCTCTGGCTGGACAACATAGTTGCACTTCTATTGACTTTATGGGAAAAGCTGTGTATTGGGGGCAAGAAATAAATTATGGACAATTAGATTGCGAAGACGCATCGGATTACTTAAACCATTCCAATATTCCTGATAGTGAAAAATTGTATGACACTCTTATACCAATATTCATTGTTAGTTAATTCATTCTTTTTTTGCCATCAATGTTAATGATGAAACAATAAATCTATTCTTTCAGATATGTCTATTAGGAAATTGAGTGTTGGATCCTGAGCCATAGTGTCTGCCTGGTAGAGGTCGGCTCAGTCTGGGCTTGGGGATGGAACGAGCACTCATAACACAGGGTACGGGGACTGGAGATTACATTTACCGTCCTGCTAACGTACAAGTTGATTCCAAAATCCATTTTCTAAAACACTATTTCTCCGGTGCAGGACACAATTTCATACGTTCTTTAGTTAGCAATTTTTTATAGTTTCAATAAATTTACTTTAAATTCAATTACAAAAGTTGTTTTTTTTCTTAAAAAGTAAAAAAGAATTTGTGAATCTTATCATGTACATAAATATTTCAATTCTACGCCATACTCCATTTTAGTATTTTTAACTGGTGGGAGTCAGAGAGCAAGGTTCAGATGTCGCTGTGATCCGTCAGCTGATCTATTTAAGTAGTTTGTGATAACTGTGGGATCTATTTAAAGAACACATCATACAAACCAACAAAAAAATATCATGCATACTTTTATGGAAGTTAAAACTTCCCTTACGGAGCCTTTCGGTAACATAAATAATATTCCGTGTGCTATGTATTCTTGAACACTTGAAAAATGGGACATTTAATAAATCGTAAAAGGTTTTCTTTATGAACCATTGTTAAAGTTATTCTGAATTGGTGATTTTTTCCTCAATTTTCTACAAGATTAGTTATTTACTGTTGCTGCAAATTTAATAAATAGTATGTCTGAAATACTTTGTGAGGGATATCAATACAATTCTATTAATTAAGGAAGAATACAAAAATCTCTGAGACCTTCGTGCGTTCTCTAAGGTATTAGACTCTTCTGCGAATACGAATTCAAGTACAAAATTCGTATGAGCATGTTAGTTATATATCATATTACAGCAATCGTGGAGCTGATTGATATAGACTTTCTGGATTATTAAGTTGTCGAGTGCGGTATGTAAAATACATATCATCACGGAGCAAGATTAAACGAAATTAAGTGTTTAGATCATTTTTTTATTATAATGGATTCATCTTGATATAATATTATCAATGTATACATTTATATTTGCATGTCTTGCATAATCTTTATTTTATATAAGTTTAGTTAGAATGAATTATCATGGTTTTTAATTTATTTACATGAATTTTTTTATATGTGGAAGATAAATGAATGTAATGTATTGATGAAACGTGGATGTGAGTGTTTATGTTCAGTTCTGGTAATAATTCTAGTATTGAGTTGGTTTGGAGGTATTTCTGTTTTAAAATTTCCAATAATATATAGAATAATACAATATACTTTCTACTTAGTAATTGCTACCGCTTTCTTTCATTTTTCTGTGTTTTGCGCTTTTCCTTCTTTTCTTCCTTGAGTTGTTTTTGTTTGTCTCTATAACCACAAGAAAATATTCAGGGCAAGAATGAATATTATTTTCAATAACATTAAAACTGAAATCGTGTAAGACATCTCTTCAAAACAATTCTATAAGTATATAAAAGTATGAAGGTGTTAAATTTCTGTTATAATATGGAATAATATAAAATTTTCAACATTTCCATTGGTGAATTCCGACTTGCATTATTTGTAGCGTAAATTAATAATTTACTCAATGTTTGTAGCACTCTCATTTGTAGTTTTTATCGACTTATATTGTTTTTTAAACTGCGTTTTTTTAAAAAACTCTATAAGTAGTTTTAAACATTAGGTTTCATTTCTTAATATAATAATTATTTATAGTATTCCAAAACACATACAGATTATATCTTCTTAAGATGAAATTAGTTAACTGAACATTCTTACTGAATTTTAATTATTACCTTGTTTTTTTTTTACAGCTGGGCATTTTATGGGAGCATAATATCCTTTTCAATGTATAATAATGAAAAACAAAAGTTCTGGATCACATGTTCCACTAAATAAATATTTATTTCAACAAATTATGTTTCCACGTCTGCTTGGCAAAAACTCATATGCAGCATTACGCGCTTCTTAATCATGTAATCTTATGTTCAAAAATAATGCAGTTTAATTGTTTATTATCATTACAATACTGTCTTTCTTTATCTGTATCCTTTTTTTTTTGAGAGTTTACCATTTTGGGCATTCATCTATCTCTCTCGAGCTGCGGCGAGCTACGTTGGCAGCATTGTGTTTCTCATTAAATTTCTCCCTAACTTCTGTTAAATTTATCCACTATCGCATCTGTAAGTCAATTCATTCAACATTTGTACAGATCCTCATTCTGTTAAGTCACACTACTTTGATTGCTCACTATTGTTAATTCTATACACATACACGCGGTAACAGGGGTGCGAATGTATTTGTTAAATTAATACTTTGTATATTTCATGATGTTAATCGTTTATCGGGACAAAATATTCAATTTCTCTGGGGTATATTAATTGATGCTAGTACCGGTCTATACTTCTGCTAGTAACTTTAAAAGTTTAACGAATACCTCTTTATCGGAAAGGCTGGCTGTATCGTGCGACAAGATGTTTCTATTTTCTTTCATCATCTTGTATATTGACCTCGGTGCCGAAGTAGGAGGATTGGAACTCTATTAACTTAATAGTCTGTCTTCTACGTCAACATTATCTTGAAGTCGTGGGTTTTTATCCAATGATGGACCAAATGTTCCACTTATCCATAATTTCGCAGACATGACGGGTGATATCGTGGTCTTAAAAATATATGTACAGCTTTAAGGACAATCAAAATTGAAATATAGTTGACTGATTAGAAAACGAATGAACTCATTATCTTCAAATAACCGTATCATTTTTTATTATATCATAAATTCATGAAACAACTAATGCATATACTCGGAAAGAAGTGCGGCTTTCTCTTTTTTTTTGTTAACTTATTTCTTTTTTAAGGATATGATTTTACTGAATCTGCATAAATAGCAATGTATTTTATTCTCCATTCTTTTAGCTTAAATATTTAAGCTACCACTTTGTATTTGAAATCAAACCGTCTAACTCACGACAATGTTGATTAAAATTGTTATATGCTTCTGTCTTTAGATTCTTCTTGGATCTATCTCCAATCAATATTCCTGAAATGTATGGACACTAATAACTCTTTCATCGGTGTTTAGGGATTATAGTTTATCGATTATCCAAATTCCAAAATCGTCGACCGCCGCCGCCATTTTCAAAACCTATAATAAAACAACGGTTAGTAAAAATAATAAAAATCCGACATTGAAATAAAATTAAGAACGACTAGAATAAATTTAGACTCAATGAAGTGCGTTCGAGTACTCTCAGTGCGAAATCAAAATTTACACGCTAGGCCTAAATGTCACCTTTGTGCTTTTGAAACTCCATCAGCCATCTTTGTGCTTGCGTTGGCATAGGCTTTATTCTTAACTTACGTCAAATCGTAAAATAATCATACGTGAAACACAGAAATTGTGGTATTCTTTATGATTCAGGTTTTCATCGGCTAAAATCTTCATCAACTTTGAAATTCCAAAATCTGTTTTTCGAGTACAATGTTTGTTTTTTTGTAATAGTATGAATTTGGTTTTTCATCACCGAAATGATGCGTTTATTGAGCGCAAGTCATTACGTTGTATCCCAAATATCATGTGTCGGAATCAAAAATGTAATTTGGAATATTCGATTAAAAGGTTGTGTGTACGTCTTATAATTATGCAGGAGTTGGCTGCTGTCGTCATGTGTTGCCGTGAGCCTAAAATATTATTTAATACTAAATGACTAATGGCGTTCTAGGGTTCGACTGAAACATTTGTTGAATGCTAAATGTTTTCTGTATAAATATAATCATAGTACTACTTATTTAAATTCATATACACTACACACCGTAGATTAATGGATGTGTTCTCTTTAGACTTCGCTTTCAGCTTGTTGGAAGTTGTTTTTCTTTGGAATATCTTCGTATTTTATCTGAAAATTCTATAACAAAATGTATAGACTGATCATCATGTACTTATTTTGGTCAATTGATCAGACCACGATCGGTCCTATAAGACCAATATATAGACAGTCTACTTCAACAGTTGTTTTTATCTGATAACCATAAAAAATCTTGGAAACAACTCAATTTGATAATAATTGATTGATCGACTGACTATCATTTCTCGCTTATTTGCGCTGACGGGTTCGTTTTATTTTTATGCATTCACATAAAAATTCGGTGTTTAAACCCATTTGTTAAAGTTGTCAGTTGTCAGTTATCAAACTCTTGATCTGGTCACACGTAGTGCGTGTTAGGCCTTATCCGTCACCCAAGAGGTTGAACTATTGATGTATTATTTCAGGGGCGGTGTAGCGTGGTTGGGAGTATATAAGACTCGTGAGACCCTGAACTGTGTAGTAGTTGGTCGGGCCTTGGATCGGGAGCGCTCCGGCGCCCCCGAGTACCTGTACTACAACGATCCCGCACATGAACAGACTCTGCTGCAACTCTTCCAATCCAAAGGATGGAGTATTGTAAGTTTACTTTAAAAAAAAAAACGGTTTCTAAACTAAAATAAAATACGTATTACATGCTGTAAAGCAGTAGATATTTCGGGGTACCTAAAGATATTATCAAGAAAAATTTTCAAGGAATCATTAGAATCAGATCGACTGAAGTTAATATCACCAAAATTGACCTGTCATGGTGACCAAGTAAAATCATCTCAATACAAAAAATATCTTCATTGAATTATCTATTTTATTTGTGTGTCCATTCAAAAATTTAACTGGATTTTAATACGACTTGATTGTGTTTTTAGTGGCCGTACGTGGGTAAATGGGCTCGCCGCTGGAGGAGAGCCGTGTGGCGCCGCCTGCTACAAGTGGCTCGCTATGGAGATGCGGAAGAGCGCCACAGGGCCTTGTCGCACCTGAAACATCTCCCCCACCTCAAGGGTAACTTGTATTGTTGCACGCGGCAAAAAAATATCTCATAAATAGTTCACAATTTGCAAAACATGATTTTAACAACATTTTGAGTGGTTCCAAATACTTGTAGACAAAAACTGGATTTTACCCATTACGGGATTGCATTCAATAACAATTAACATCTCAACAGCGATGAGCCCAGTCAATGAAAGATTAAGTCCTGTAAACTAATTGTTATCTTTTTATTCTCGTTTAATTTTATTCTTGTTTAATTATATTCTTACTTGTATCTGTAGATTGGGAAGTGAGATGGATATCCCAGCGGCTGGACGGCAGGTCAGCGGTAGAGCTGGCGCGGATGGGCTCCGGGCCACTGCTGCTGGGCGCGCCCCCACTGCCCCCAGCCTTGCGCAGCGTGGCCCCCCGCGCACCCCTGGCCAAGCTGCTCCACCACCACCCGGAACACCGATGCCTAGCCAACTACCTGCATCGCCATCATGATTCACATCAGGTCACTAAACTTATAATCACTATGAAACCTTCCTTTCTTGCTATTTTCCAGTTTATTCTATTTTTAACATTATTTGACTAAACATTATGGGTTGAACATAGCTACCCAGGTTCATAATCCGATAATGCAAAGAGTCTGAGAGATGCATTAGATATAAAAATGTTGATGGTCCAAACTTAAGTTCAGGCTGAATGAACAAATTAATTATATGAAACAATTTGATTTGTACCTATACACTACTATTACTTTCTATAATTTGCACCAAATGGTGCATAGGGCGCTGCATTGGTACACCAAGTGCAGTTAATCTTGATCATCATCAGTCTTACGCTTCTGTGTTAATGTCATTCTGCCAGTAATAATGTTAAGTGACACCGTTAATAAATATGGAAAAATACTCAATATTTGTGATAAATAACTAGCAAGACAGATAGAAGTGTAAGCAATAGTCCTAAGAACATATATCTCATATAAAAACTTGAAGAGGTACAATACTATATCCTCATAGCAACCATTGCGCCAAATAACCAGCTTCTTGTAAAAACTTTCACAAGTATCATAAATATGTTTACACCGTATCCTCTTATATAATAGGTTTTTTTTAATGTCTTTGAAATCTAATAATATTTGTATTGTGCAGCACCTGATAGATACAGAGGAAGGCGGGGGGCATGCGCACGCTGCGCCCGACTCGGAGGAAGAGCTGCAGGAGGCGCTGGGGGCCGCGCTGCACCACATTGGCGGCTGCGCAGGTGGTGCCCCCGACTTTGCACGCGCCGGCGGCCTAGCGTTGCTGCGCCGCGCCGCCTCCTCCCCTAGCAAGGACCTGCATCTTGCCGCTGCTCGCCTGCTGCTCTCCATGGCCCCCTACCCCGAGCTTCTGCCTCTGCTGCATAGGGCAGGTCCTTTATTTGTTCCCTTCTTAAGACAAACTCACTGTTTTGGCCCTAAGGCATACCCCAGTCATCATGGAAAATTATGCCACCCATTCTCAAAAGGCTGCCTTGTAAGAATACTTCGTTGGCACTTTGGCATTGGCTCTGTTTACTTCTTCATCTTAATGGAAGATAAGGCCTTTTTAAGAGCAGCTGTTTTCACAGCCGTTATTGCTTTTTGTTGAATCCCTAAAAATGTTTTATCTCCTTTCCTTCTATCTTATTTGTGGCAAGGTAGTTATTGTAACATCTAAATAAGAACATTTACAGGTCTGGTAAAGTTTCTCTCCATCTGGTTAGAGAGTGCGGATGTGCAACTGAGCTGCCTGGCCGCGGGGGCGCTGGCAGGGCTGTCCGGGGGCGCCCTGTACGGCCCCACCGTGCAACTGCTGTACCCGACACATCACACCCACATGCAGCCTAAGTTGGATGTGATCACCGTTCACGGGTTATTAGGTAACCATCACCATACTACAACCCATTGAACTTTTTTTTTTGGCAACCTCGACAGTCCAGGAGGCCCAATATCATAAGGAAACAGCGTCACAAATACACAAGCTTGAGAAAAATAACTTTATATATTTGTCTTGGCCACTTCCAAGAAACGTCTCCACTCGCTTCTGTCTACGCCTGCTTCTCTCTAGTTTCTGATGCCCAAGGATGCGGTCTTCTTCGCCACTAAATCCAACCACCTTAATTTATCTCTAACAATATTTCTTCAGCCTATCAACTTATAGTTCAAGAACGTTTTAGGTGGTCAGTCAACATGGCCTGCCCAGAGGAGTCTTCCTATCTTTTTAGGGACTCCAAAATAATGGTTATTTAAAAAAATATATACTATGTAAAGAAAAATTGGCATCAGATTGTACACCATTATTTAGCTAATCAAGTCAGTCTTGTCTTCTTTCACTTTTTCATAGATTCATTTTTATTACAAACGAAATTTACTGTCAGGAAAACCAAATGTGACACGAAATTTATTTTTGAAGCACTCTGTACCTAGTAGTTATTCATTATAAACTATTATAAACATTATATATCATTATAAATAGTTTAAAATGTGACATTTAAGATGGTGGTGTTTACTCAAACTAAAATTCAACACTGTAAATATTGCCATGTACAGAAATCAGTACGAAAGATAATCTTCTTAAAAAATGATGTCAAAGTCACACCGCATTTTAAATCAATAAGAAATGTTATTTATTTTTTTAGGTGAACCTTTTGTAACGTGGAGACAAAGAGATATAGAAGAAAGTGATTACCCAGTTCCTAGTAGTGATGCAGATTGTGAAAGTGACAATGAAGTTGAGGATCTAGTCAAGCATTATGGTATATATATTTTTAAAATTTTAAATGTAGATAAGTGGTTTTTATGATGACATTTGGCAAATTGATTAGATTTACTTTAAAAATGTTCATTCAGAAACATACCTAGGGCTGCATCTGAACCAAAGCTTTCAATCATTGACGTATGTGTATTATACCATTTGTTACCATAGTGTTCTATAAAACATATTTAAAATATTTTTCAAAAAATTTGCCTTGAATCTCTTATCATCGTTTTATGCCAAATTTTAGTATTTAAATGAGATTGAAACATGGAATATTAAGATATTTTTTAATTTTTCCTGCACAGTAACAACATTTTTGACCGAATTTTCACATTGATCTAAACATTTGAAACATACCCAAAATCACTCGCAAATGAGTATATACAAAATTAAAACCATAATTATAAAACATTAAGAATTATAATTCGGTTTTCAGACGATGAGTATGAATTTGTTCTACGTGACCTGCCAGAATCTGCTATTCGAGCTCCTAAAAGTGCTTTTTTGAGTCGCAGGTAACTAAACTTTTATTAATATTATCTTCTTTTTTTTTTAATATGAGAAAAGAAAATTGAGCTACCCAAAAATTGACAGAAAATTTATTTGTGATCTGATTTATTTAAAAATAAAAAGTATTATATTGAGAATTTAACGACTTTTATTTTTATTTAATTATGGCATTTTTTTAAACAATGTCCTGACTGCAGACCAGGTTTGCGTGAACATATTTCACAAAATGGTAAGATTTCTTTTTACTCGCCCTCCATTTTGTTTCGGTCACTGCAAAGTGCACAGCCTTTATATCATTTTTTTTCTTTCTTGAATAAGAAGATTTATACATTTATAAATCTAAATGATTTTTTCTACGTAAATATGTCCAGGTGTACCCCGATTCCTGGAATTTCAGCCTTATCTCATGTCCTCCGTCATCAGCAAAATCACTGCCCACTTGTATTTTTTGTATCGAACTTACGTTTAAAAATAAAAATAATGCGGGCCTTGATTCCGTTCCGTATTTTTATAAAGAAACTGTTGTATCAAGAATTTTTTAATTTCTTTAATAGGGTTGTTCCCGATAGCATGAATATCCTTGAAAACGTTATAAATATTTAAAGTATATTTTTACAATTCCAACGATATAAAAACACAATGATCAAAAAATGTCGTTTTCATTTATAAATTTGTGTTTAAAAAACACGAAATTACGAGTGACTTTTAACGCCCGTTATTGGCTAATGACGTCATACCCCATCCATTATAAAAGGCGGGAAATTCATTACGAAGTGAGCGCTCATATTGATGTGACGTCACACCGCATGCGTGCCAAATGGAGGATTTTTGCGAGCGATTTGAAAAAGGGCTATTTCAAACCCCGCTAGAAAATTCATATGACATCGTAAAAATTTTAAAAAAATTCCCTTGATATTGTTATTTTTCAATCAATTTTTTTAAATAAAAAATAGAAAATCGGAAAGAACCCAATTGATAGATTAATATTTTCCCTAAAAGATGGTAGTAGCAGTATCACTGTATGTAAAAAAAATATAAAAGTTATGGCAAATTTTAGATAACAGCTTACTATGTCGGGGGAGACGAGTTCTAAGGGTTAAAAATATCAGAGTGTGTTTCTTTATTGCCTACAGAGGTAAGCGAGGCTTAGATAAGCAGGAACAGCGAGAGGTATGTGAAGGCTCCCGCTGTTGGCCACGTGATTGGCTACCCAGAGACTGCCCCAATATAAGGTAAACAATTACAATTACTATTGATATCCCAACAGAGACAGAGAAACTCTGGAAACGAATGTGGATTATCTAGGCATTTACAGGGCTTATGACCTGTCATTGGCTGGGTTAAGTGGCCACTTGATGTATTACAACATTCCTCATTCCGCCCATCATCTGATAACCATATATGACAAATTTTTTAAACTTGTATATAAGTATTGAGCTCGCGTTCGTAATATCACATTACAAGTGAATTTTTCTCTGGTGACATCTGTTGAGAAGATTGGTAAGCATTTTTGGCAAATTTTTGGTGTTGGTAAGGCTCATCCGAACTTAATTACTTACTAGAAGACGCCTGAAGATGTCTCTACAATTTTGTTTGCTTTACATTTTAAAAAGTAAATCTTTTTAACAACATTTTGAATGTGTACAAATACTTGCAGACAAATTACTGGATTATACCCATGCTGGGCTAATATCAGATATTATTGATATATCCCAACAGAGACAGAGAGAAACTCTGGAAACGAATGTGGATTATCAAGGCGTTTACAGGGCTAATGACCTGTAATTGCCTAGCATGGGTATAATCCAGTAATTTGTCTACAAGTATTTGTACACATTCAAAATGTTGTTAAACGGTTACTTTTTATTTATATATTCGAAGTATGCAAGTGAAAGATGATGTTGCTGGAAAATAATTTTTTTATTCCTATGATAAAGGAAAGTAGTTATTTGGAAGTTTTATGTACCTTACAAACAAATACAATTTAATACGTACAAAAAATGTCCTGATATAGTAATTATAATCCTACCTCCAGGGTGCTGGGCATCAGCTATGACACGGTGATGACAGAATGGGGCGCGGGTGAGTGCGGGCTGGACAGCTGCGCGGGGCTGGAGCCGCGGGCGCGCGCGCTGGCGGAGGCGCTGCGCCGCGCCCGGCGTGGGCCAGCGCCCCACCCTGTGGGCCGCACACTCCATGGGGGGCTGCTGGTCAAGCAGATGCTGGTGCACTGTCAGTATCGTATTTTTCTCCAATCACGGTGGTTTGTACGCAAACTAAAATTCAACACATATCCATACCAGGAGTGATTAAGTTGACGAGTCGACTTGCATGTATCTTTATATTTATCAATATTTTGGTATCCCCATTATATGGTATTTATAGTGTCAAATTTACACTTTAAATTTGGTATTTATTTCCTATTCCTATATCTATTGTGTAAATTTTACACTAAGATATGAAAATGTATAAACAAAATTAAAAATAATAATATGAATATACATGCAAGTCAAACTTGTCAACTTAATCACGCATGGTATGGATATGTCACCAAACAAAACACTGACGCCAGAGTCAAGCTTCAAAATGTAGCATGTGTTGTGATTAGCATTATATTCTACTACAGAGATACTTGGTGCTGCCATTACAAACACAGTGTTTCCATAATACATAACACAATATCATAAGAACTCAAATGTTTCTCTTTACACAAAAAATTAAAAAAAAATCGTAATGTAATGAAAATTTCATACATAATAATATATATCTGTTGCTATCTAAATTAAATTTCTTTTTTACTACAGCTCTCCAGTCAGAAGATGCTGAAGAAAAATCCCTGGCAGCGAACACTTGGGGCGTGGTATTCTACTCAACACCACATCATGGAACTAGAGCAGCACACGCTCTGCTGTGGCCCTCCAGGGAGGTACAGGACCTCAGGGAAGGTTTGTGGCATGACAGATTGCACTAACTCATAAAAGTAAATATTTGAAAATCTCAAAAATGTAATTTTTGATTTATGTACTGTTTCATTGAGACTGGATTTTTTTAAATTTAATATCTCGGCATAGGAAAGAGATAGAAACACGTTTCTTAGACGGAAATATGGTGGTCGGTGTAACGTGGTATTCTCAATTAGTTTTCGACAAAGGACTTAGTGGAGTATTCATGGTGCGAAATGTTCTCGGTGTCGGCACATAGGTAGTTCTACCCTACACTTATGGAGCTAGAGTTCTTATGGTTATATCTCTTGTTTCCCTCCCCAGACAGCCGCGCCCTGAAGCGCCTGCACTCCGTGTGGCTGACGGGGAAGTGGCGCTGCGTGTGCCTGGCGGAGGGGCGCCCCACGCGGCTGCTCCCCGGCCTGCCCCGAATGCTCCTGGTGCCCCCCGTCCTCGGCTGACGCGGGGGTCGGGCCGTGCTACACGCTGCCGCTCAACCACCTGGATATTTGCAAGCCTGCCACTAGGTTATTCATTTATTTATTTAACCACCCAACAAGCCAGGAGACCCAATAACAGGGAAACAATATAACCACCCGGGCTTAAAAAATCACTTTTGATTTTCGTTTTCTCACCGGGAATCAAACCCGGAACCTCCATATCATGAGTCCAGGGTCTTAACTGTTACGCAACGGAGGATGTCTTATAAGACGCGTTATATTCCTTAACAATATTATCATTCCTAAAAGATTAATTACCACCATCTTGATTTTTGTCTAATTAATTGTTACTTTATTTTTGTACTTTTCATAAGAATTTGAGGAGTTAGTTACCCAAAAAAAATTATTTGCTGATGCAGATTTTTTTAACAACACATATCAAATCGATAAAATGTAAGACAAAAATCAAGATGGTGGTAATTAATCTTTTAGGAATGATAATATTGTTAAGGAATATAACGCGTCTTATAAGACATCCTCCGTTGCGTAACAGTTAAGACCCTGGACTCATGATATGGAGGTTCCAGGTTTGATTCCCGGTGAGAAAACGAAAATCAAAAGTGATTTTTTAAGCCCGGGTGGTTATATTGTTTCCCTGTTATTGGGTCTCCTGGCTTGTTGGGTGGTTAAATAAATAAATGAATAACCTAGTGGCAGGCTTGCAAATATCCAGGTGGTTGAGCGGCAGCGTGTAGCACGGCCCGACCCCCGCGTCAGCCGAGGACGGGGGCACCAGGAGCATTCGGGGCAGGCCGGGGAGCAGCCGCGTGGGGCGCCCCTCCGCCAGGCACACGCAGCGCCACTTCCCCGTCAGCCACACGGAGTGCAGGCGCTTCAGGGCGCGGCTGTCTGGGGAGGAAACAAGAGATATAACCATAAGAACTCTAGCTCCATAAGTGTAGGGTAGAACTACCTATGTGCCGACACCGAGAACATTTCGCACCATGAATACTCCACTAAGTCCTTTGTCGAAAACTAATTGAGAATACCACGTTACACCGACCACCATATTTCCGTCTAAGAAACGTGTTTCTATCTCTTTCCTATGCCGAGATATTAAATTTAAAAAAATCCAGTCTCAATGAAACAGTACATAAATCAAAATTACATTTTTGAGATTTTCAAATATTTACTTTTATGAGTTAGTGCAATCTGTCATGCCACAAACCTTCCCTGAGGTCCTGTACCTCCCTGGAGGGCCACAGCAGAGCGTGTGCTGCTCTAGTTCCATGATGTGGTGTTGAGTAGAATACCACGCCCCAAGTGTTCGCTGCCAGGGATTTTTCTCAGCATCTTCTGACTGGAGAGCTGTAGTAAAAAAGAAATTTAATTTAGATAGCAACAGATATATATTATTATGTATGAAATTTTCATTACATTACGATTTTTTTAATTTTTTGTGTAAAGAGAAACATTTGAGTTCTTATGATATTGTTATGTATTATGGAAACACTGTGTTTGTAATGGCAGCACCAAGTATCTCTGTAGTAGAATATAATGCTAATCACAACACATGCTACATTTTGGAAGCTTGACTCTGGCGTCAGTGTTTTGTTTGGTGACATATCCATACCATGCGTGATTAAGTTGACAAGTTGACTTGCATGTATATTCATATTATTATTTTTAATTTTGTTTATACATTTTCATATCTTAGTGTAAAATTTACACAATAGATATAGGAATATAAATACCAAATTTAAAGTGTAAATTTGACACTATAAATACCATATAATGGGGATACCAAAATATTGATAAATATAAAGATACATGCAAGTCGACTCGTCAACTTAATCACTCCTGGTATGATATGTGTTGAATTTTAGTTTTGCGTACAAACCACCGTGATTGGAGAAAAATACGATACTGACAGTGCACCAGCATCTGCTTGACCAGCAGCCCCCCCATGGAGTGTGCGGCCCACAGGGTGGGGCGCTGGCCCACGCCGGCGCGGCGCAGCGCCTCCGCCAGCGCGCGCGCCCGCGGCTCCAGCCCCGCGCAGCTGTCCAGCCCGCACTCACCCGCGCCCCATTCTGTCATCACCGTGTCATAGCTGATGCCCAGCACCCTGGAGGTAGGATTATAATTACTATATCAGGACATTTTTTGTACGTATTAAATTGTATTTGTTTGTAAGGTACATAAAACTTCCAAATAACTACTTTCCTTTATCATAGGAATAAAAAAATTATTTTCCAGCAACATCATCTTTCACTTGCATACTTCGAATATATAAATAAAAAAGTAACCGTTTAACAACATTTTGAATGTGTACAAATACTTGTAGACAAATTACTGGATTATACCCATGCTAGGCAATTACAGGTCATTAGCCCTGTAAACGCCTTGATAATCCACATTCGTTTCCAGAGTTTCTCTGTCTCTGTTGGGATATCAATAATATCTGATATTAGCCCAGCATGGGTATAATCCAGTAATTTGTCTGCAAGTATTTGTACACATTCAAAATGTTGTTAAAAAGATTTACTTTTTAAAATGTAAAGCAAACAAAATTTGTAGAGACATCTTCAGGCGTCTTCTAGTAAGTAATTAAGTTCGGATGAGCCTTACCAACACCAAAAATTTGCCAAAAATGCTTACCAATCTTCTCAACAGATGTCACCAGAGAAAAAAATTCACTTGTAATGTGATATTACGAACGCGAGCTCAATACTTATATACAAGTTTAAAAAATTTGTCATATATGGTTATCAGATGATGGGCGGAATGAGGAATGTTGTAATACATCAAGTGGCCACTTAACCCAGCCAATGACAGGTCATAAGCCCTGTAAATGCCTAGATAATCCACATTCGTTTCCAGAGTTTCTCTGTCTCTGTTGGGATATCAATAGTAATTGTAATTGTTTACCTTTATTGGGGCAGTCTCTGGGTAGCCAATCACGTGGCCAACAGCGGGAGCCTTCACATACCTCTCGCTGTTCCTGCTTATCTAAGCCTCGCTTACCTCTGTAGGCAATAAAGAAACACACTCTGATATTTTTAACCCTTAGAACTCGTCTCCCCCGACATAGTAAGCTGTTATCTAAAATTTGCCATAACTTTTATATTTTTTTTTACATACAGTGATACTGCTACTACCATCTTTTAGGGAAAATATTAATCTATCAATTGGGTTCTTTCCGATTTTCTATTTTTTATTTAAAAAAATTGATTGAAAAATAACAATATCAAGGGAATTTTTTTAAAATTTTTACGATGTCATATGAATTTTCTAGCGGGGTTTGAAATAGCCCTTTTTCAAATCGCTCGCAAAATCCTCCATTTGGCACGCATGCGGTGTGA